>JZKD02S0214985.1:276657-308334 GCA_000966675.3 Picea glauca
CAAGAAGGAAGGCCCTTGGATTTTGAAAGTCGACCACTCAAGGGAAAGGACTTACACAAACCCATTTATGAGAAGGAAATGATGGCAATACTACATGCATTGAAGAAATGGTGTCTTTATCGAATAGGTAGGCACTTTAAGGTCAAAACAAATCATGATAGTCTTAAATACTTCTTGGAACAAAGAGTATCTTCAGAAGAACAACAAAAATGGGTAACCATGATATTGGGTTATGATTTTGAAATCGTCTATAAAAAAGTGAAGAAAAATGTTGTGGCAGATGCACTATAAAAAAAGGATGAATATTTTGAGGCCTTTCTCTATGTTATCTCGATCATCCAACCCGATTGGATAATAGAAGCAAGGGATGAATGGAAGAATGAAAAAAAAGTGTGGACTCTCATTCAAAGGTTGCAACAGGATTCTAGTGCATCAGATACATTTACATGGAAAAAGGATTCACTATGGTACAACTATCTCTTATATTTATGTAAGAACTCCCAACTCAAACAAAAGGTACTATTGGAATTGCACACCTCTCCAGTAGGAGGGCACTCAGGATTTTTCAAAAACCTACCATAGGGTCAAGAAGGAACTTTTTTGGGAGGGCCTTAAAACTGATGTTCAAAGGTTTGTGGTAGAATGCTTGGTTTGCCAAAAAAATAAGGTGGAAACAATTAAGAGCCCAGGTCTTTTACAACCATTAGTCATCCCAAGTCAGCATTGGGAGGAGGTTTCCATGGATTTCATCGCAGGGTTACCGAAGTCTGAAGGAAAGAGTGTCATCATGGTGATTTTTGATAGAATGACCAAATACACACACTTTTGTGCACTCTCTCATCCCTTCAAAGCCAGTATAGTTGCCACCGCATTCATGGAGATAGTTCAAAAGCTGCATGGAAGCCCAAAGATTATTGTAAGTGACAGAGATACCATCTTCACTGGACATATTTTGACAAAATTGTTTTCTTGTTTGGGTACTCAATTGGCTCATAGCTCATCCTATCATCCTCAATCTGATGGACAAATTGAGATAGTGAACAAATGTCTGGAAGGCTACCTCCATTTCTTTGTCTCTAATAAACAAACGCAATGGTTCAAATGGTTACCATTGGCAGAATGGTGGTATAACACTTCCTTTCATACTGCAACAAAAATGACACCATTTATGGCACTTTATGGATACCACCCTCCTTCCATCACTTCTTCTCTAAAATAAAAATCTAAGGTTCAAGAAGTGGAATATCACATCGAGCATCAACAACAAGTTCTCCAAATATTAATGAAAAAACTAACCATGGCATAGAATCGCACGAAACAACAAGCAGATCAACATCGTAGTGAAAGAAGTTTTGAAATAGGGGATGGGTGTTTTTAAGACTACAACCATAAAAAAATATGTCCATCAAGAAAGACAAGAAGGATAATAAATTATCACCAAAGTACTATGGCCCTTATAAGGTTTTTCAAAAGATTGGTACTATGACATACAAATTAGAGTTGCCTGCATCTTCACGAGTACACCCAATGTTCCATGTTTCATGCTTAAAGAAGGTTATAGGTGACAAGATCCCAGTTCAAACTATATTGTTGGAACTTGATGAGGAAGGAAAAATCATATTGGATCCTGAAGCCATCACTGACACAAGAATTTTCCAGCTAAGGAATAGTTCCATTTCAGAGTATCTCATTAAATGGAGGAAACTATCGGCTGAAGATTCCACTTGGGAATATGAGTCTTTTATACATAAGCATCCAGAGTTACTCAAGCATTTTGGACAACACTTGTCTCAAGGGGAGGGGCATGTTAATCCCTAAATAGTGGCTCATTACCACTTAATTGGGGTATATTACATTAGTAATGTTATTTTATTTATGTTGGCTTTAGTACATTAGTTGTAATTATACCTCCTAGTCTACTATATATACCAAGGAGACATTTTCATTTGGAATCATCTTGTAATTGGACATTTATGTGGGCATAAGGATTTTTTCCCCTCGAAGAGGCTTATTATCTGAATTTCTATCTTTTTCAAGGTGTTGAGTACCCATTTTGAGGTTTTTCTATGCTATATTGATATTTGGTTCTTAACATTATTTATTCCATACGATCGTAGGTGGTGAACATGCGTTAACCCAAGCTAGTGATTGATCACTTATCAAAATCAACGGTCATGTTTTAATCTCCCGATGAGATGGACAATTGTCGGTACTTTTGGAATTTGTCCTTCATGACTTCCAACCTCTATAATATTTCAAATCTCCTAAATCATATTTCTTCAAAGGAGATCGAATGGTCGATATATTATTTTCACAATGAACGATTATTGTTCTCTTTGGAACTTCGGCTATGCATGGCTCCTAAACTCTGGAATAACAATTCCTCCGAAGCGATTACCTATCGAATGAGTCATAAAGCGGTGGTGACCACTTGTTGTCGGTTAAGACCTCTACTTACACTATCATTCCATTGTACTTGATCAATGGTCGAGGATGCTCCTGAATTAGATCAATGATTAAAATTAACTTCGGCCTTCGACACTTCGGGTGATTTATGATGTTAGAAACTGGTTTCTGTCGAAGTACATACTCCCGAAGTGACATAAATTGCTGATGTCACTTATGACTTGGCATTGGATGAGTGGCTACCACGTTTCACTTATATTAATAACTTATACGTACTTGAAATGCCAATTTCATCTTGACACTTGTCATCATCTGAATGTGCCACATGTCCTTGTTGATGTGGTCTACTGACATAGATCTCCTATTGCGAAAAATATCCTCCTCCTAGATCTAACAACTGTGATCAGTTCTAGATCAATGGTCTAGATTCATTTTCGCCTTCCATAATTTGGGTTATCCATTCCCAATTCTCAATTCTCCCGAAATGAGATTCCCTAAATAAAACTCAAGAAACTTGACTTCATCTAACGGTCCATCTTTGACAACATATCATGATCCATTTTTAACCAATCCAGCGGTTAAGAATTCTCTTGGAGTAGCTCAACGATCAAGGATGATTTTGGGGTCCCAAATTTCAATATGTTTAAAACTATCGTCGAGTTACACAATGGAAACTGCTCGTTGGTAGTGGAACGAATGCCAACCATAGATCTATTGGCGGGTGACGATTTGTGGTCTAGACTAATTGTGTGATTTGAATTAATGCATTATTTAATTCTCCCTCCATTCTCCATAATCAATCCCTTCCCTTGATCTAGAGCTTGTGTATCCAACAGTCACGACTTTATCTGATCATTGACTAGTCTTACAACGGATTGAATGGAATTTCAACGGTCCTTCTATTGTAACTCCCAGATCTGACGGTCGAGATATAAGTCTTCCAAAATATGACTTCACCTCGATCTAACGATCTTTCTTCTGATATGCTCATCATTATTTCTCCTGAGATTTAGAGTGGATTCCTCTGCACCCCACGTTATGTCTTCTGCGACTACTCTTTAAAACTATCTCAATGAACATGATTCTTTCTTGAATCCTTTGGAGTTTTCCTGTGGTGATTTTGATCCCGATGGAATTTATACAACATGCTCTTCCTTCCAATCTTTGATTAATGTCCTTTCTTATGATCTTGAATATCTGCATACTGTTTGACATTTTCATTCTCTGCTAACTGTTATACTGTTGACATCAATGAAAATATACTAAATACAATATGTCCAACGATATCCCCCTTTTTCATTGAGGGAAACACACTAGCTTCGTACTCAAACTCTCCCTATGATGATTCTTTTCTATATGAATTTACTCTCCCCCTTTGACATCAATGGCAAAGCGTTGCTCCCCTTATGATCAACCTCTGGTTGTCTGCATTTTGTTGACTAAAATATGAACTTGGGTAACTACCCCTGCCAATATGCTCTCTCTGTCTCTGACTACTCTCTCCCTTTGTTTATGAAAGGGTATCTTTTTCTGACATGGTCTCTTCCCCTATTAATTTACTAACTTCTTATCTCAATTGATTAGGTTTTTCGTGTTCAAATAAGTAGTCTTCTTGATACCAATTTTGTAGTGATCAAGTCTTTCAAAAATTAATCTAATTACTTTCTTATTGAATAACCAAAATACTCCTTCTGAGTTTTGACTGACTTTCCTTTGTCAAATAGAATAAGAGTATGAATCTTACTGATCTTTTTTATCTACTTCTTATTCTTCTTTGATATTTCACAAGAATATCAATTGAGGAATTATACCAATTTTGTTATCAATTGATCTTTGTTGAATGATACTCCTTGAACTTCTCTTCTACCTTTATTTTTTCCTCTTCTTGTATTCTACAACTAACCCTACCAATGATTTTTCTTTTGACCACTAATCTATAGATAGTCAAGATTTTTTATATGTTAATTTAAAAACTCTTTGGCATAATCCTTTGATTTTGTAAAAAACAATTTAAACTTATTTATGTATTTTCTTTCTTTTGCTAACAACTTATGACATCATCAAAATTTGGTATTGTCCCATATTCCTTTATAGGTACTTCCTTTTCTTGAGCTTGATTTATTTCATATTGAATTTTACATTCTTTATTCAGACCTTCACCCATCATTTTCTTATTATTAATTTCTTCATTTTCAGGTGTAATAACATCTTTCTTTCTTTCTCCTTCAGATTTTCTTCTCCATATGTTTCTATGAGATATTTTGATTTTTCGATCTTCTCTTTCTAATTATGTTTTTGGAGATTTTTCATCTCCTTTCTTCTTCCAACTTTTATTAGGTTTTGTCACTGACTTGAATGACTTATTCAAATATTGAATTTTTGTATTCTTTTAGTTTTGGGATTTGTGCCCAAACCTATCATGGTTGTAACATCTCATTCTATGAAAAAAAATTGTTGTGTGCCTAACAAAATTACATCTCCAACATCTAATTAAGTTTTTGGATTTTCTTGTATATCCTTCCTCTAGTTTCTTGCAGTCCATTGCTTTATGGCCAAAACTATGACAAGAAGAGAAATATCCATTGAAGGTGTTTCCATTCTTGATTTTATTTTGGCTTGAGAGATCTGTCATCTGATTTTCTTTCTTATTGTATCCAAGACCAGTTTTGTCAACATTTGATCTTTGGATCTTCCAAATATTATCTAGGATAGTTGAGCTATTATGGAAATTGACAATCTTATTTGTATTTTCATTCATCTCTTTGAGATTAACTATTTATAACTTTAATATATGACATAATTCTTCCTTTTTAGTCAACTAAATCTTAAGGGATTCTTCCACTTCTTTAGCATGTTCAAGATGAGTCTTTAGATTGATGACTATTTATTTTGTCTCATCCAATACTTCTTTGCATTTAATAGTTTTGTCATATGTCTTCAATTCTTCCATATCTTTTGTTAGATCAAAAACTTTAGTTTTCAATTTTTTGATTTATTCCTCGTATTCTAGTTGAATCCTTTTGAGGTTGATGGCTTCTAATTCAAACATTTGGCATGATTCTTCCTTTTTAGTTATTTGTATCTTCTGAGCTTCTTCCTTTTTCTTAGCTTCTTCAATTTGAGTCATTATATATGCATTATTACTTTCATTTATATTTTTGAAATTGATGATTTCCAATTACAACATGTGGTAATAATTTTCTTTCCTTGTTAACTAGATCTTTAGGTCTTCTTTACTTTCTTTAATTTCCTCAAATTGAGTGTTTAGACTGTTAACTAATTCTCTTGATTCTTTCAGTGATTCTTTTCTTTTATTGTCATGTGCCTTTAATTGTTCCATCTCTTCTATTAGATTAATAACTTTGGTTTTCAATCTTTTGATCTCCTTTTCTTTGTCTTCTAGCTGAACTCTTTGTTCAAAATTTTCATGGTTAGATTGATCTAACCGTTGAAGTAGAAACATATCCTTTTGTTGGAGTTTCTCCAACTCTTCTAGAGTGAACCTAGTTGTGGACTCAAGATGATCAAGAACATCCTTAGTAACTTCAATATATAGACCATTTCCTAGCTCCATACTAATCATTCAAATGTAGTTATAACATCAGTCTTAAAATCTAATATTTTTTCTTTAGTGAATACGGAGGTATTCCTCAATTCCTCGATGAGGTTGTCTTCTTCATTGTTAACTGGGGTTTTCATCAAATCCTGCATTTCATTCTGATTAGAAATGAATTTCTCTGTATTATGTTCTTCAAATTGATTGCAATTTTTCTTTTGTTTATCTTCTTCCTTATCTTGATAAGAATTCTCTTCTTCTGAGTTTTGTTCATTATTTTGATAGGAATCCTCTTCATTAGAGTCATTTTCCTTATACTGACAGGAATCCTTTTTATCCGAGTCTTGTTCCTCACTTTGATAGGATTTCTCTTCTTCTTGTGTTTCATTTTGACAACAATTTTCTAGTTGGAGACATAATTCTTTAGCAGATTTGTAGTGTCTCATATTTTCTTTGACTTGGTCTGACGATCCATCCTGGATTGATTTTAAATCTACTATATTGTTTCTCCTAGATTCATCTTCATTTTTTGTTTTTCTCTTAGAAGTAGTTAAGTGCCAGGGCTTACTTACTATTGAATCCCAAACTCCAGATCCTCTTGAATTCATATATCTTTTCATATTTTCCCTCCATGATGAATAATTTGTTCCATCAAATAAGGGAGCCTCATTTGTGGAGATAACAATTTGTCCACCCATTTCTTCTGAAACTACCTTCAGTGTTTAAATTGTGCTGAAGAAATATTTCTATAATACCATTCATTGAAATGGATACTTGACACTGAGAGGGGGGGTGAATCAGTGTCAAAAACAATTTGGAAAAATTTCCACTTTTCACAAAATAACTGAACAACAAATATTTATTTCATTTTCTCAATCAATATATATATATATAAAAGAATAAACAATTTATTTATTTATTTAACTTGAATGAACACATAAGATCAATATTTGAATTTCATCTTCAAACAATTATGAGAGACCCAACTCTTTGTTACAAGACCCAACTTGTAGTTCTCAGATCCAACTAAGAAATGAGGAATCCAACCCCCATAACAAGTCCCAACTAGTTGATCTCATATCCAACTGAGATGTGAGGAATCCAATCCTCATACAAGACCCAGATTGTAAACAAGGAACAACCTAATAGAATGAACCTTCATTCAATGCATTATATATAAATATATATACTGCAAAAAATTTAACTACACTTTCTTCTCACCATTCTTTCTTGTTTATATAGTCTTCCAACTGGTGTGAATTTTAATTATTGTGTCTTTTGATATTTGAACCATTGTACCTTTTCATTTAAATGATAATATTAATCTTTAAATAATATTATTTTTCCTTTTTATCCTTTACTCATAATGCTCATGATTTAACTCTCTTAATCATGACTGTGTGTTGGTTCTTTTGTCTTCATGAGTTTATCAAAGACATGGATTGACTCATCATATTGTTCTCATGTTTCTATTGTGTTCTCAGTTTCACCAACAGATCATATTTTATCTTTTATCGATTCTCTCTATTGCTCTAGTGTTAACTCTATGCTGAATTAAATCTGTATGAGGCTCTTCCTTCAAACCATTTACATATGACCATATGCGCAAAACCACATTATTATTGATTTGAGTGTTGCGTCTTATTTTTATCTTTGTTTGTTTATTCCATATGACCGTAGGTGGTGACCAGGTGCTAACCCAAGCGAGTTCTTGATCACTTATCAAAATCAACGATCACGTTTTAATCTCCTAATGAGATGGACGACTGTCGATACTTCAAGACTTTTTCCTTCATGACTTCCAGCCTCTATAATATTTCAAATATCTAGAAGCATATTTCTACGAACAAGATCGAATGGTTGATATATTATTTTCACGAAGAACAATTCTCATTCACTTCGGAACTTCATCTATTCATGGCTCCTGAACTCTAGAGTAACAATTCCTTCGAAGCGATTACCTACCAAATGCGTCATAAAGAAGTGGTGACTATTTGTTGTCAGTTAACACCTCTACTTACGCTATCCTTCCATTGTACTTGATCAACGGTCGACAATTCTCTAGAATTAGATCAACAATTACCGTTAACTTCGGCCTTCGGCACTTCAGGTGATTTCTGATGTTAGAAATTGGTTTCCCCTGAAGTACATAATCCCGAAGTAATGTCACTTATGACTTGGAACTAGATGAGTGGTTTCCATGTGTCACTTATATTCGTGACTTATACATACCTAAAATACCAATTTCATATTGACACTTGTCACCATCTAATTGTGCCACATGTCCTTGCTAACATGGTCTATTGACGTAGATCTCAAGTTGCGACACATATCCTCCTCCTGGATCTAACGACTGTGATCAGTTATATATCAATGGTCTAGATTCATTTTGTCCTTCGAGAATTTGGGTTATCCGTTCCCAATTCTCAATTCTCCTGAAGTGAGATTCCCCGAATAAAACTTGAGTAACTTGACTTCATCTAACAGTCCATGTTTGATGACATCTCATGATCTATTTTTAACCAATCCAACATTCAAGAATTCTCTCGGAGTAGATCAAAAATCAAGGATGATTGTGGAGTCCCAACTTGCACAATGTTTAAAACTATCGTCGAGTTCTGCAATGAAAAATGCTTGTTGGTAGTGGAACTGATGCCAACCATAGATCTATTGGCAGGTGACGATTGACGGTCTAGACTAATTGCGAGATTGGAATTAACGCATTGTTTAATTATCCCTTCACGCTATGCAATCAATCCCTAGCCTTGATCTGGCGCTTGTGTATCCAACAATCATGACTTGATATGATCATTGACCAGTCTTCCAATAGATTGAACGTAATTTCAATGGTCCTTCTCTTGTAACTCCCAGATCCGATGGTCGAGATATAATTCTTACAAACTCTGACTTCACCTCGATCTAATGATGTTTCTTCTGATCTGTTCATTGTTATTTCTCCTGAGATTTAGATGGGATTCCTCTGCAAATCGTGTTATGTCTTTTGTGACTACTCTTTAAAACTATCTTAATGAACAAGATTCTTTCTTGAATCCTTTGGAGTTTTCCTATGGGGATTTTGATCTCAATGGAATTTCTATAATGTTCTCTTTCTTCCAAGATTTGATTAATGTCCTTTCTTCTGAGATTGAATCTCTGCATACTGTTTGACATTTTCGTTCTCTACTAACTGTTATACTATTGACATCAATGACAATATATTAAAGACAATATGTCCAACAAACATTCAGGTGGGGAGGAGGAGTTGTCCCATTCCACTTCTATCATGAGACTTAGGTGGTTTGATGAGACATTGAAGAATGCTCAAGAGCATGTTGAGGCTCCTAGGAGCACTTTAAAGGAAATTAGGCCACCAAAGAAGTTTCCAAATTTCATGGAAATAATAAATAACGTCATTGAAGAAGCAACAAATCATAAAATTTATCAAGATGTTATGGTGTAGTAAGATGTGTGGGATATTGTGATAATATCAAAGGGACAACCAGTTCCAGGTGGTAGAAGTACTTTATTTTGTAAAATAGAATGTTGATATCTATAGCATTGGATAGGTACTTCTATGCAAGTCTATGTCTAGACATGTGGAAGTCATCCAAAGCCTTCAATCTTCGTAATCTACTTTAATTAAATGAATTATTAAAGTAAAGTGATTTTATTAATTAATTGAGTTTAGTTTAATGAAATATTAAAGTTATTAGAACTAGTCAATAAAATCAATCTTATCCATTGATCTCAAGTGAGGTGAGATATAATATCAACCATCAATCACTTTGGATATTAGGGTTAGTTCATAACTCAAGATTATAAAAGCAAGCCTAGGGGAAGGGAGAGACCCATATTCAATACTGTATCTATTGGAGTCAATGACACATATATAGATAGAAAAGAATGAATTTTTCTCAAGGATATCTTAGCAAGGATGAGTAAGGACTTTCACCTAGAGATATTATTAGCCTAAAGGAGAAGAAAGAAAAAATAGACAGATATGGTAGAAAGGATAGATCTTGGAAAAAGAAGAGTAGTAGGTACAACCACATACCAGGTATTACAGATCCATAACAACACTGTATGTAATACCCCTAGGATGAACCCCAATTGTACATATAAATGTAAATGAACATATAGGCTAGTGAGTTGGGATATTTTGGGTTAGGATGCCTTTGCGGTTATTAGGCCAAAGATCCTAGATGCTAAAGGCCACTGAGCGTATTTTTGTAATATGTAAACACTCATATTATTAATAAAGTACACCATTGTTACAGACTGACCTCACAAAAGATATGGGGTACTAAACTACACTAGAAAGGGAAAGGGGGGCTAAGATTATAAGAAGGGGCTAAGCTAGGGGCATTAATCTCAATGGAATATTATATTATTAATCCATAAAACTAAATAAATGGATAAGAATATATCCTAAGTTATAAAGTAGGGACAAGGGAGTCCCTTGGGTGCCAAGTGTCTTAAAAACCACATGCATATATTTATTTGGGGACATAGTGGAAGGGGAAATTATTCATTTTTTGGTTGGATTATTCCTTAAGGGAGTCAATGGTGAATCATACCCAATGGTATTGGACTATAACGAGGAACCTATACTTGTGATGGTTAGCTTAGGAGATGTATTGAAGAAGCAGGTTGCTAGGTGCGTCGAATTGAAGAAGTGATTTGTCAGGCCCATGGAATGGAAGAAGCGGGTTGTCAAGCCCATTAGATTGAAGAAGTGGGTTGTCAGGCCCATGGAATGGAAGAAGCAATTTTTTAGGCCCATGAGAATTCTCTCCATGTGATAGAATTGATGGTAATTGATTTCTCAAGGCGCCAAACTATAGCTACAAGGCTATGAGACTTCATGTTCGTCTTGTTGTTGAATAATTGGAAAGGAAGTTGGTAAGTCGAAGGACTATTGAGCATAAAAGGGGCACACTTCTTGGGGTGGGATAAGCATGTGGTGAATGAGAGACTATAGGATGTTAGTTTGAGTAGGCACCTCTATCTGAGTTTATATGTTGTTAAAGAGACCTTAGTCTGTGTTAGAAAACCTTTACCCTAGTGGAATTTATCCCCAACTCGGGGGTGACCAACTGTTGAGAATTATGAGCAGTCTGGTCTAAGGCTAGGAGGAATGTGGAAGGTTTGCATGTAGTTGGTGTTTATTTCCTAACATAAGTGTCATTCATGTGCTTATTTCAATTACTATGTGTGTGCAATTATGAGTTTATTTCCATGGAATCTATGTTGTTAAATTCTATATATGAATTGTTATTTTTGCATGCATGTTGTTATTATTTCTTCTTAACTATGTTCAGATGCAGAATTCATTATTTAATGTAATGTAATCAAAAAAAAAAATTCTACGTAGCATGGCCCAACTCGAGGCTGGAAATGTTACAAGATCATTTTTTTCGATTCCCTAATATAAGGGGACATTAAAAATTGGTATCATAGAGAATTGTATTGAGCTGTCGGTAATGGGGACATTACAAAATGGTATCAGAGCCCATGTTTCAATATTGAGCTTGCATGGGCCATGTAGCAAGCACATAAGTGAAATTACATATTTTGCAAGCGAACTATTTGACATAAAGACTTCAACATCAAGTTAATGAAAAGCTTGGATATAATAGAGAAAAATATGGGTAAGGAGACTGAGTCAAGCAGATCAGGGAATCATAGGGGAAGAACAAGAAGTGTTGGTGGGAATCACCATCATTATCCAAGGCATTCAGCTAAGAGAGAACAAAGAATTTCAATTCCATCCCCTATTAGGAAGCATAAGAAAAGGTTTGGGGTGGATGAGATACAAGGGGAAATGAACAAAATAAAGACTCCTACAATTAATGGTGAGAACAAGAAGTATGAGAATGAAAAGACATGGATGTTAGGCATCAGGAAATATTTCCAATTACAGAAATACTTTTCACAAGAAGAAGGAAGAATTGTCATTTATCAACTCAAGGGAAAAACATCAATGTGGTAGGATAAATTTGTGCAGGTACAACACATTGATGAGAAAAAGGTGACTTGGAGGGAATTCAAGAGGTATTTCCAAAATAAATACTTGACTAAGAAATACTATGATAAGAAAATGAAAGAGTTGTTTGAAATCAAACTTGGGAATATGACCATAGATGAATATGAAATGAGATTTTTAGAGTTGTTGAAGTACATTTATTTCATCGAGAACATGAAACTTAAGATTCATAGGCATTTGAGTGGGATGCCATCATTTATCAATGATAAGATACAATATGATGATCCCAAGACACTAGAGGAAACTTTGAGAAGGGATAAATTCCTTTATGATTAGTTTAAAGAAAAAGAAACTTACCAAAAAGCTTGAGAAGACAAAAAGAAAAGAAAGATGGAACATAGGAAGAAGGGAACTAATCCACCATTCCTCAGAAATAATACTCAGGGACATATAACTTCTAAAGAACCCATAATGACTCAAACATTGGGGCAAATACCAAGGCAACCATCTATCCAATGTTGGAGGGTTGTAAGGGAGATTATATGTATTGATATTTCCCTCACAAAGGTGAAAACGTGAGAATTTTTTACAATGTACAACAATTTGATACAGTGGGGGACATGGGCAAAAATATACCTAGGATCTACACATCCTTGGATAACAAGCAATCTAAGTTCCACTCACATATGGTTGAAGTGAAATGTAATATTAACAACCAACCCATTTATATATTAATTGATTCAAGATATAGTCACGATTATCTAGATCCTAAGATAGTGGAAAGATTTCATTTTCTAAGAAGAAATATTGGAGCATCTTGGTTGGTACAGTTAACCACAGGAGCTAAAAGGAAAATTATTGAGATGGTTAAGGGATGCCCAATGGACATGAATGGATTGAGCACTTTGTCATGTGTGATGAAAATAAGTGAGTCACTCAGTGATTCACCACATTCATAAATCAACTCTCACATCCTTGGAGCCTTGGATGATGGATAAATGGGCTTGGTTTGAGTATATTGCACCATGATGGCACACATATGGGCTAGAATCCCACATGTTGGGTAGGGTGGGTAGGGTATCTCAACTCTTATTATCCATTGTATTGAATATGTTTCAACAACATACAACCAAATATCACTTAGAGATGACATGCAACCTCATTTTCCCTAGAGGCTCCACCCTAGATCCTTGACATTGGCCCTCTCTTGATGATGACATAATATTTTAGGGTTTCATGATGTTAGGTTTTGATAAACAATCGGCGTACTAGTGATGAGTTGGCATGATTATGGTGAGGAGAGACATCATTACCATTTACTCCACCATGGGATGCTACAACATGGCCTTTGGAGGCCTCCTTCTAGCCTAAGAGGGCTTGATGTCATACATATGTGGCCATTTATGATGTAAATTTTCATTTTACCATTTTGTAAAGGACAAATGAGGGGTCATACCCACTTCAAATGAATGGATGCTATGTTATGTGAAGAAATTCGCTAGGCTAGCCTCATATAAGAAGGCTAGTACTATCCTTTCTTTTCTCATCATCACTTCCTCACCTTTGTGGGTAACACTTCTACATTTTCGCTATTTCAGCCATTCCTAGTCTTTTATCTTATGTGATATGCTTGAAGGAGGTTCTCTTGTGGATTCTTTTTTCATTTTCGATGGATATTTTTATAGTTAGGGTTTTATGATCTTGGTTTCTTGGATAAAGTATGTAATGTTTTGCAATTCCATTCTCTTTTGTTGATGTAAATGATGAAATTTATATTTTGTTGCAAGAATTTTTGTTTTTTTGAAACCCTAAGAGGAATACATAAGTACATATCTTCCTCACAAAAATTTATGTTTCCAAATTTGTGAGACGTCCTTGCTAGGGTTAGAAGCCTAAATCCCAAAAGTGATTTCACTTTAGGATTTCATCCATAGAGATTTGATCGTTAACCTAAATGAAGCTACAACGAAGGGAAAAACAATATCTAGGTGTTGGTGCAGGCCATTTTGGGGAAAGGAACGGTAATTAATGAAGGCAATTAGGAAATGGACCAGAGAAGGAGCGCATGTCAAAAAATAGGGAAAAGTAGCACGAGGAGACCATGAAAGTCAAACAAAGGATGAAATATGTGGATCAAGGGGGGAAATGGTTGGATTTTGGACCATCCACGAACATGGAGTTAGAAAGTGGACAAACCTAATCCACCCAGGGTTAGTGGGTTAGGGTTTTGGTAATTTGTGTAATGGGTAATTTACCCCTTTTTGTAATATAAATAGATGTTGTGAGATATCAGATAAGAGATTGTTATGTGATAGATTGATACATGTATGAGAGGTGATAGAGATATGATGAGATAGACACAAATAGACATAAAAATATATGCATTGTAATCAAGGGTAAGGTTATTATCTATGGAGCTTAGTATGATATTTTCAACCTCAAATGTAATGTGTGCAGCTCTATAACCTTGATGCAAAATAATAAAAGAGCTAATAAATCCATATCTTTGTGGACGCAGCCGAGGGGGGGTGAACCACAGTAAATTTGTGTCTCTGTGTGGAACGTTTGTCTTATTTCTTGTGATGTTTTAGTTATGATGAATGAATTAATCTGTTAATAGTAAAATGAAGTGCACAATAGAGTGACATGATAATTACTGCAGAATAAACCCTAATGAATGTATCTAATTACTGATTGGTAGATATGAGATATAATGATTTTCTAATCTAATAGAATAATAGATCTAATATGTTTTGAGGGAGAAAGAATGTCTCCCATCCCCACATAAATCTCCCTTCAAATATTGCATACATCTGGGTCCTACAGTAACCCATAAGACATCTTGAGTGAGACTGCATTGTGCACTTAGTGCACAATGTTTCCTTATGGTCTCCAGAAGGGTCGATGGTTTGCAGGTTTTTTGTTGGAAACCTAAATTAGAACACGAGTCAGCCCATAAATGTCCAACACTAGGGCACAAATGTTCTTTCATCCTAGATATCATTTTCCTCAAAGTCTAAATCCTAAGGCCCAAGCATGATTGCAACTTAGGGTTTACACTCTACCCCTTGGTTTCAATTAGATCAATCTTCAAGTTTAATGCATTCAAGACTCCATAGGCCCTAGAATGACAATGAAATCAATATAGAAGTAATATTGTGGTGAAATAATTTGTTAAAATCATTTTTCTTACTCTCTCATGTATTCTACTAAAATTGCTAACGCTAATTCTATCAAACTCACAATATTTGTTGTTGTTACAAAAGTTTGCTAGAACCACTAAAAAATGTCTTAATTAGTTGCATATGCCTAATTAAGTGGGTTAACGTGTTCAGGAATCACATCTACAAATTGGATAATGTTATATTTGTTAAATTCTTACTTTTGATGGTCAGTTGTTGTGTCTCTAAGCATTATTTCTTACTTTTGTTGCAAATCATTTATTGTTGTCATAAAGTTGTTTAATGTTGTAATTTACAAAAACCAATGAAATTTTATTTGTCTAGTGTCTAAAGAGGTCATTGTTGCATGATTTAGCTTGGTAATTGTCTAATATATGTTGCAAATGTTTGTTACATGGAAAATCACTCTATGGCATGGGGTAAACCACAAAATACGGAATGACTGCAGAAATAAACTCTAATCCCAAGTATGTTATATAAATGTAAATGCCAACAAGACAAGATAAAGATCCTACCTCAGTTGGACATTCGATGAAGACCATTGTTGAGCATGCAAATCAAATATTTATACCTGTAACTTGTCCTCAACAACCAATATACGCAAGCATATGGTGATAATATAAAAATTTATCACATACAATATCATAATCCATTAACATTGATAAAAAATATGCCCATGGAATAATAATTCAAATATTTGTAAGATACCAATTGGACGAGAAAAGAGTATTTTTATTAAAATATGATCAACAAAAGTATACAAGTGACAAAATTCTGTGTCAGCATGTCTCAGAACCAAGAAACTAAGTCCCTTCCAGTTGGTCCTCCACCACTTCAATCCTCCAACAAAGGAAAGTTCATATAAGAGAGACAATGAGGTTCTCCATCAAAGAGGGAAGAGCTTGGGGGTTGAACAATGTGTTCAGACTTTAAAGGACAAAGGGATGTAGACTCAATGTGAAGTGAAAATTTCTCTAGATTATCTGTGCTCTCTCAAAAGTTGAATTCTCTCCTCTTCCATGGTTTGGATATGGCCCATTTTATAGCCTTCAAAAGGAACTGAAGGGATGAATCAGAACATTTCTAGTATATGGAAGGTCAAGGATCATGGATCTCATGATGTGACATGGAAACCTGACATAATTTTTAATTTTGAGCACCAAACCCAATGTACGTGGGTTCTAGTGGTGCAACCTGCATATACACATGTTGTATAACTAGTAGGGCACGTATATGTGGAAAATTATGATTTTTTAGCTCTAGGAAGCGTAAAAAGGGACTTCAAGTCTACATAGGGAAATGGAGAATTCCTTATGAGAAAGTTGCATGGGGTGCGGAAAAATGTTTCTATAGCATATGCCCCCTAATGCGTGAGGTTAGAGGAGCATCTTCAATGGCTGAAATACATTATAATCCCTAGAAGTGGAGTAATGGATACCCAATTGGAAAAAATAGTTTCTCATGAGAATATTACAATCCATAATGGCTTTATACACATGGTTGTCAATTTGAATTACACTGAAGACCCATGTGGAAATATACCAAACAATTGTTCATGGCCATGAATAGGAAATACAAAGTAGACACATGGCATAGGTTGTCATAGTCACGAACAAGGCCTAGTGAAAATCAGTCTCAAAATCAATCTGAAGATATTTGTATACAATGGAGTACAATCTGATATCCCATGATCATTGAAGTCATATAGGTACTAGTCCAATCAATGATAGAAACAACTCAGGAAATATGCAACTATAAACTGATGTTTGCAAGTCTTCTACATGATCCTCCAAAGGTGCAAGTCTAGATCATGTGAATAGAGGAGTTGAGGTCAAACACAATGAGACTTTGTTTGATTACCAATCATTAAGGTATATCGTTAACAAAGGCGATAAATACTACCGATAATGAAAGCAGGTATCAAGGCACCGAGTACATTCTTACAAGTGTGAATAAAATTGTTGAGGTTGAACACTTGAAGAATCCATCGATCAGGAGACATTGATGTATTCCCAAATGTCTATGGTGAGAGAACCTACCATTGACGACTGCAAGCCTCTAGGTACTCATTGAAATCTAGGCCTCGTTTCCAGAATGGATGAGTTGAAGACAATGGAAGGAAACCCGCTGAAAGGAGACCATTAAGGCATATCTCATCAGTTAGCACGAGGTACAAAGAAATATATTTATGGTTTGGAGGAACTCGAATGAAGAGGGTGTTCACAAACCAATGACCCTGTGTATCTTTCACATGCACCAAATTCAAGTAGTACACTAAACATACCCTCTGAATAGAAGCCAATAAGGAAAACTATTGAAAAAGGTGAGGAAACCACCAATAAGGATAATGGAATCCAAGACAATGCACAAATCCTAATGTGTGAAAATATTTCTTGTCGTCGAACACAAGGGAAACCCCCCAGTCAACAATCAATGAGGAGATGTCGACTGTTGGGTTCAAGGTTGTGTACCCATAATGAAAGTATGACTAGGGTGCACGATAGGACTACAACTTCATGTAACTCAGAGACACACTGAGGGTATGGTCAACATGAAAAGTCAAGAGTTCTAAGAAATGGTCGACACAAGATTATAGACATCCTTTAAACAAGAGCATGGGATATATGGAGGACTCTGGCAGTATAGACTTGATAATGAAACTTTTTGATGCAGAAGGCACCAATCAACCTCTCCATAGGGACAAGAAGAGTAACCAGTCGAAGGAGTAAACTCTAAGTAACAAGCTTAGCTTCCTAAGGTCATACTACACCCAAAATTTGGATGAAAAGTGGACTCAAAAGTTTTTTTGTGTTCAAAGACGACATGACTACTGTCAATATGAGATAATATTCTTTTCTCGTCCATCATTTTTTTTTTTCATAAGAAAATGAATGTTATGGTACAATGGAGGAAACGCATGTCACGAGTAAGAAACTAGTTCCAACGGTGGAATGTACCTATGCTCAATGCAAGGAGGTGCATGCATGATGTGGAAACTTGGGGAAATGTTTACTCTTAGGGTACAAGGTGTCAAGATGCAAAGGATATAAACAAGGCTCTTCTTGGCTAGTGATGAAAATTGCTAAGGTAATAGGATTATGATGAGAAATCCTGAACCGACAATAGGATCAATACTATAAGCAAGATAATGGAATGCAATTACAACTTAACTCCAAATAATGTCCTTTTTAGTAAATTTAGTCCTCGAGGACCGAAAAATTATAAAACAATACCCAGGAGAACTCTTATAGTCACTAGCGACTAGAGTATTTATTTTTCAAAATTAGTCTACTTGGTCCAAAAAAGGGCTAAACTTACATCAAATAGACATCCTTTAAAATCCATGTAACGAGTGTGAAAGAGACAAGTTCACTCGGTAATATTTTCTCTTTTTAATAGTCAGAAAATAGCTTAACTAAGACTTGATGGAAGTCTCATAAGTATAGGTTTAATGCTTATGAGTAAGAATATGAGGTTCGAACACAAAGTCATATTGGAACTATAAGGGAATATCGGTCCTATGGAATAATATATGCATGGGCACCATATGGCACATAGGTTCTAACTAGGGCACCCATGTTTGGTAAGCCTCTACCATTCAGTAACGACACTTCTAATATAAGTAGGAAGGTTCTATGTCGTTAGTAAATGGGTTTGTACCTAAGGAATACAAATCACAATCATAGGATAATGCAAGACGGAGTGGAAACCTATCCTATATGATGGTCAAAGAAAATACATGTCGAAGTCACGAACGGGCAATATGATCATAGAAACTACAAAATGCCCTGTACAAAACCACCAAAACCAACTCCTTCCATTGTATTATTAGTCCATTAGGTCAAAAAATTAGCAAAAACTATGTAAAGTGGGTAAAATTTTTCTACAAATAGTAAAAATAACCAATTTTAGCATACCAATTGACTTTTTTACCCACATAGTGCATTTTGGAACAATTTACCCATGATATTTGATTGTCTATTGTGGGAGATATGAGCCACAAAAATGACAATCGTCTGGACCATGTAAGTACTCTTGCTCTTCTCTTCATTTCTAGTGGTTTACATTTTCAAATTAGGCCCCATTTTTTGAGTTTTAAAGGGAGAAAATTATGAATTAGGGTGTATGTGGGTTGTAGTTCATCGGGTTGCGTATATGGATAGTACATGGGAAAATAAAATCCTACCTACGTATATGTGGCCCTACATGCGATTGTTAACATCACAACTCAATTGCAAGTCTACAAACAAGTTTTTTAAAGAGTTTGACCCAAAAAAGGGCTTTCCTTTTGCAGGATGGTACTTGAATGGAGAGAGACAGAGCATGAGGAAGTGGATGCAACAATGGAAAGAGATGAAGGGGCCCAAAAATCTCTAAAAATATGTGGGCTTTACAAATTTTGGGCTCTCAAAGGAATGAGGGCTCAAGTGAGATTGCTTCAAATGCTAGTAAACTTCTGGGTTTTGGATACATAGGCCTTCAATATTAATGGGAAACCATTGAGAATTGAAGTCGAGG
This sequence comes from Picea glauca, assembly GCA_000966675.3. NCBI lineage: Eukaryota > Viridiplantae > Streptophyta > Pinopsida > Pinales > Pinaceae > Picea > Picea glauca. The sequence goes on from JZKD02S0214985.1 coordinate 296,306, forward strand.
ACATCTATTTTGTTACAGGATTATCTCGTTGGGGTGAGGTGGTGAATCTCAAATCCCGGGGAGCTGGGGCTAGTATGAACATAGAGGACTACATTTACACCCACTGTGTTGCAGTCACAGAGAAAGAAGGGAGTTAACTCCCCATCAAGGCGATCGAGAACCTAAGTCTAATTATCGTCATCCTTGTACTTACATGGATCATGGGGTCAGCCTCGTTTCATCATGCATCAAGGCCAACAAGTTCTACGTAGTGGAGTTATTGAGACCCACAATTTACGACCGATGTACCTCATTGTTGGTTAACATGAAAAGCCAGTTGACAGATTGCAAATAGGGGAGGAAAAGGAACTTTGAGTTTGCATCTATCTTATGTAGTTTTTTCTTTGAGAGGGTTACAGGTTTGATCCCTAGAGTGAAGATCATTCCACGTGGACCACACGATCCAGCCATGTCATGATAGACCAAGGTGATCAGGAGGTTAGGAGGTGGTAGGGTACCAACCCCCTACAATGATGAGTTCTTCTTCTAGTGGCTTCGACATGTGATAGCCATATATGAATACCTTTATGTTGGGATCGACTATAGAGGAGATACAGATATTCCATTCCAACTAGATGTCGCCTATGGTGATATAGGTATGATTTTTTTTTATATTTCATTTTTTTGTGTTTTTCAAAAAGAATAAAAAACACAAATATTTTTGGATGGTGTCCAATATTGACAATTAATTTGTTATGCAGATGTGGGTCTGTGACGACCATATGGACTCCCACAACATTGATGAAGGCATCGAGGAGACGAGCCAGTGGGAGGATATTCAGATAGAGTGCTACAAAATGTGCAGGAGAACCTGTCTTGTTTGATGCATAGGATTCATTTCGTTTAGGTAGAGGATCTTCCAGAGGCTATGAAGCGACAAGTAGTGAGTGTTCCCCGTGCGTGGGTGTGACACTTATGGAATCTTGAAAACACCATGGTATGCTATCATGACACGCATCTGGTGTCCCAGGCGTATATTCCATGGTCATTATATGTATCGGCCATATATGTATTTTGAGGGTGTGAACCCCATTTTGTACTATGACACCATATTTTTGGAGAGATGAAATATAAAAAAAATTAGTCTTCGGCTTTACTTATGTTACAATGTGTACATTGATGAATGTGTTTTCTTTACTTTAGTTATGTGACAAATGTCAATCTAAAACATAATTAGCATATGCATTGGATACATAATTAGAACTTCTAGGTATGTGATTATAAGTAATAAAATCCAAGTTTCATTCCAAAATTCCTACCCATAGGAATCGTCAGAGTAGAGTAGGGTCTCTCACACAGTAACTATTTTTCAACTGACATAATACTAACTAGGATTCTAGGTGAACTTCTAAAGAACAAACACCATGTGAAATGGCATCATGTAAAATCTCTATAAAGGCATTATATTCAACCACATTATTTGTTGATGGCCTTAGAGAAATGCCACCTAAAGACAACAGTTGACCCTCAGGTGAGTAAATGACCCAAGTGGAAGAATCCAAGTTGCATGTACGATGAATGGCACCATCTATGAATCCTAAGTAAACTGAAGACTCTGTTGACATCTACCAACCAAGGGAAAACTCGATAAGAAAGTTGATTAAACAAAGAAAAATATATATATACACACTAAGATACACTAGTATACAAAGAGTTACGTCGAATCTTGGGACTCAAGTGTAATATATTTTCAAGTAGAGCCCATTTATGGGCTCAGTTGGCATATTCCCTTCATAATCCTAAAATTCATAGGCTCCTTTTTCTAAGACACATCACACAATATAAGGACCTTGCCACATGGGGTTGAACTTGCCTTTACCCAATGGTTCTTTTGTTTGGTAATACAAGAGGACCAAGTCACCATCATTGTACTACTGAGGATAGACATACTTATCATACTAGACCTTCACACATTGTTTATTCACTTCGATAGTCATAGAGGCATCTCGACGTTGCTCATCTAGGATCTCTAGGTGTATGAGGCATTCTTCGAGATCAGAAGTGTCAGGTAGAAGCTTAAATTCTAGTCTAAGGGAATGGATTTTTAATTCAATAGGATGGATCAACTCCACACCATGTACTAAATGAAAAGGAGAAAAACCAGTGGAAGTCTCAATCGAGGTTCAGTATTCCCAAAGCGTGGGATAAAGCATTAGATGCCAGTCAAATTTGTTCTGGCTGACCGTTTTTTGAAAAATGGGCTTGAGAGATTTGTTCACAGCCTCTACCTGTCCATTTGATAGGGGTAGTAAGGGGAAGAATGACCATGCTTAAACCCTAGTTTCAATGCTAATTCGTTCATAATTTCATTCTGAAAACGACTTCCATGATCAGTGACAATCTCCCTTGGGATTCTGAATCGGGCTATAATTTGAGTGAACAAGAAAAATTATACATTCTTACCATCATATTTAATCATAGGCACTTCCTTTGACCATTTAGTAAATTACTCTATGAGCACGATAATATGATAATCCCCCTTAGCCGAAGTTGGGTTGTAGTCTACAAAATTCACCCCCCACTTGGTGAAGGTACCGATGGTGATGAACGGTTGAAGAGGGGATGGATGCAATTGCATTTTCTATGTGAACACCTGGCAAGGGTGACACTTCTTGACTGCTTCGATGCAATCTTTAAAAATATAAGGCAAAAAATAACTAGCTCACATAATGTTTTGGGTTGTCGCAAGCCCAAATAGATGACCACCACAAGCCCCACTGTGATAGTGATTAAGAACAGACTCAACTTCCTCATGAGTCAACAAAATACATGATATATTATCTACACCTCGATGATACAAAGTGTCATCGATGATAAAGTAATTTTTATCCTGATACAGTATACATTGTCAATCATCTCTCGAAAGATGCTGAGAGAACTTCAATGTTTGAAGATATATCAAAATGTCTACATACCAGGGGTCCGAAGATGAGATAAGGAAAATATGTTCATCTACTAATGAATCATTATGAATAAATTTGTCATCTAGTCGAGGGAAGTCTGATATTAACTCGGAAAAAACTAGTGATTTCTTATATTTCATCAAAGAAAAATTAAGGCCAAAGTATTTTAAAATTACAATCCACTTATTGTGTTTTCCCCCTATGATATGCCTACTAAGGACGTATTGAAATGAATTTACATCAACAAATACGATAGTCTTGCAAAGAAATATATAATGTCGCAATCATTGAACCGTGTGTATGGCATCCAAGGCTAGCTTCTCAACATGAGAGTACTTAATTTCAGGGCCGACTAAGTTTCAACTAAGGTAGTATACAACATGCTCGTGGAGCTCATCATCCTCATAAAATATAGCCATACCAATCGTCCCTTCGGATGCAGAGATATAAAGAAAAGAATCTCTACTATAGTTGGGAGGCTTCAGTAGAGGTGTCGATACCAAGGATTTCTTAAGGGCATCGAAGGATTCCTGGGCTCCCTCATCCCATATAAACAAAGTTTCCTTCTTCAAGAGACATATGAAACCCTTAGTAATATTGGCGTAGTTTACTATAAATCGACATAAGAAGTTAGATTTCCCTTGTAAACCTTGAAGTTGGTGAATGTTTTGAGGAGGAGGAAATAAAAGTATTGAATCAACCTTCATAGTATCCACCATGATCCCACTCTTAAAAACTAAGAATCCTAAAAGATAACCTGACCTAACATAGAATATGCACTTGTGAGGTTTAAACGAATGCGATAATAATGACATCTCTCAAAAAATAGTCGAAGGTGGGTAGAGTGATCTACTCTCTTGTGAGAGTGAGCAACAATATCTTCTAGGTAAGCTTCGACAATATTCTTGAGATCATGAAAAGAGAAGGTCATGGCTCGTTGGAAGGTTGCTCCAACATTTTTAAGGTTGAAATGAATTTTCCAGTATGAAAAAGTACCCCAATGAAAAATAATTTCATCTTATGTTGATCCTCATGTTTGATTTGAATTTGATTGTATCCTGAAAATCCATCCAAAAAAGAAAAAACCTCGTTTCCCGCACACTCATCGAAAATCTGATCAATGAAAGGTATCAGGAAGTTTTCTTTAGGACAAGCCTTATTCAAGTCTCGAAACTCCACACACACATGGATGGCTCCTTGTTTCTTATTCAATGGGAACGAGGTTGGATATCCATTCATTCAAGGGAAATGAGTAGATAAAACTAGCATTAATTAGTTTCTCCACCTCTACCTTAATAGCAGGTGCTTTCCTAGGATTAAAAACTCTAAGTCATTGTCAAACAAGTTTAGCATCCAGGTAGGTTTTGATCTCATGTTCGACAATGCAAGGGTTTATTATTGACATTTCTTTATATGACCAAGAGAATAAATCACAAAATTATTTGAAGAGATTGGTGTAGATATGAATTTGTTCAGGCAAACAATCTGCACTGATATATACTTTTTAAATTTTACTAAGAATGCGAGAGATATTGATTGTGACGGTTGGAGAAATAATCACCATGTTTCCTTCGGCATAAATTCCATGTGTATCTAGTGGAACCATGTTGTGACCGACTATCTCCCTCAAGGTAGATCTAAAATTGTCATGCTCGATCCTAACAAGCTCTAGGAGGAAGTAAGAGTGATGATGCATATCATCCCATGGTCAAGACCTTTCATCGAGGAAATCATGTGAGAAAGACGATTCAGTGGCCCATACAAGCTTGAGAACGGTATCCTCCTCATCCATATAGATTTTAACCTTGTACAATATTTACTGCAAACAGATTTTCAGTAAAAGAAGAGAAAAGATACAATGGAAAATACAAACATTACACAGAGATTTTTCCCCTGGAAACCCAAACTGGGAAAACCAGCATATTCTATATTCATTCATAGTGATACATTGTTTAAAATACAATATACATATAGGATCCAATGGTATCCAAAACCCTAACCCAATGACCTGGATTAGTCAAAAACGTTAATTCCTTAACTGGAAATAGAAAACCATCGGCAAAAAACCATGTGCCTAAAAACCACCTAAATATAACACATACCCAACAATCCATCTATGAGGAGACATGATCTAGGTCAACAATAGAGTCAATAAAATCCTAATATGCTATCTCTGTTGTTGATAGTGGCATTGCCATTCCAATATGTGAATGACCTTCATAAGACATGGTCGGGGAAGGTAGGTTCCAAGGATCCTTGAAATATGAAGTATGGAAAGGAACAGACCCTATTGATGAAGAAGACCTAATGGACAGGGAAGAAATATGATGAATTGGTTCCATGAAATCAAAGGTAGCCATGAGGGAGGAATCCATTCTGACACTAATATCCTCAGTTGTCAACTGAGAATTATCAATCACAAGAATCAAAGGTCCAAATGATGCATTGGGACTAGCATGCGCAAAGGATAATTGATCAATCATCATGATTTTCCCTTCATGAGGAAAGAATAAAGTACAGAAAAAATGTGACACGACTGCAGTCATGGCATAAGTCCAATTATGCCCTTGCAATAAGTTATAGTCAAGGGGCATATCAACCACCTCAACATCCACCTCCACCATATTTCCACCTAACTGGACTGGAAAGGTGGTAATAATTTTGTGGGGATGGAAATAATGACCATCAAATGTGATCAACATAGTTGGATATTGAGAGAGGGTTGGAGAGCCGGTGTCTTTCCAACAAGTTAGGGACATCACGCATGTCACAACACCTTCATCAATAACAATACACTTGATGGTATACTTTGAGTGATCCACATGGATTTGAAAGGCCACATGGTAAAGAAAGAAAGGCTTAACATATATGACGTCAAACTTGATAACCTTTGAGCCACATGGGTCTTGAGATCCTAAATCATATAGAAAGGATTTCCTCTGTGAAGGACACATCTGGAGCACCTCCAAAGTCGACATCGCATAAGGGGTTTGAGCCAGATCTTTGACAATCGAGTATTTTTTGGTATCTATAGCATTAGGATTGTTGGTAGAGCATTTTAGTACTCCTTTCAGAATACGAGGTGGAGGATATGGATTTTTAATCTACAAAGGTGTTTCTAGAGGAGCGGGGGAATCTAGACATGGAATAGTCTATGAAGACCCGTAATCACGAGATCGAGTGGCTACATTAATCTTCTACTAGACCATATTTACACATAGACGGTCACCTTCGACATTGGAGGAGATCATGCCCATGTGTTTATTTTGCAAAAATGGATTAGTCAGCATAACGAGTGGTTGAGATAAGAGCCTTGCAACTTCCTCGAGTTTGGGGCATAAGTGGGCAAGGTGATCATCAGTACAAAGTTTACAAGGAAACTTCATCTTTCTCTTTTCTTTCTTTCCCTCAATAGGATTATTGTTCGATCTATCATTGTTAGCATTGTCCTTGGGTTTATTATTATTATTCCTCCCACCCTACATTTATCACCCCATCCTTTCCTTCTATTCCCTCATGGTTTCTAGTTACCATTCAAGTTGGTCAATGAATGTATAGAATGCACATCTGTTGATTGAGTTGAGTGGAGGAAACAAACGAAGCTTGTCTTCCTACAAACTGGTTTAGAGACAAATCTTTCAATTGGTTCGTCACCAAGTCTATAGACTTAACATTTATGGAGCCTATAATGTCATCGACATGAGGCTCAAGATTTTTTCTAGGGTCCTAGTTTGAACTCGGTGCATCAGGAAAAATTCTTTATAACATCCCAGATTGAGCATATATGTGATCTAATTGTTGGGCTTTGAAAATAACTTCCTCTTCAGATGTTACCCTGGATGTAGAAACATCCTTCGAAATATAATGCAGTAAATACTTAAGAAACCCTTCTAATAGGACCTCTAGAGGAATGTATGCTTTGATCAACCTCTTCTGTCTACGCAACTCTTGGATATGATCCTTGATATGGGTGGATTTTTCCTATAGGAGGGCCGATAGAAGTTCTATGCCGACATCATAACAAACTGACAATTGGAAGTGGTTGAGAAAGACTAAAACCATCTGATCAAAATTCATGTATGTTCCCCATGGTAGCTCAATGTAACATTTCACTGCAACCCCAGTAACGATGCATTGAAAAAAAATAAAAAAAATATAATCATCATTAAGGGAATTGGAAGAGCACCAAAGATGAAAATTAGTGACGTTATCACAAGGATCCTCACCAGTATTTACGTTGAATTTCATAATATCCAAAGGAATCTTGGTCTGGATGGGGGGCCATGATGGATCATGATGCACAGATTCATTCATTAATCTTGAAAATTATGGAAAATTAAGTGTGGAAAAAAAAGGGAGCCAGGGTTGCAGCATAGGAGCCCATGCTCCCAAGAAATATTGATGTTGGGGAACTGCAAACCATCCAGGGTTCTGGTATGCACCATGGCCATGTCTGGTATGAAAATGTCCTCCTCTAAACTGATTCATAATATGTTGGGTGGGCACCATCCCTGTAGGAATGTTATAATGAGGATTATAAATATTTCCCCTAGCCGGAGTGGCTCCAAGCTGGGTGTTTCCCATAGTATGAAACTGAACTCCCCCAGGTGAAAATACAGAGGATAGAGGTGGATTGGTCATACCAAATGTATTGGTTGGAATTGGTGTGGAGGAGGAAGGTGGAAATGACGAAACATGGGCAACAAATTTTCCACCTAGTTGATTACTCCATCTAGGAATACTAAGACTAGGATTAGACCCAGGATGGAAAAGAGGTTGGCTTCCAACCATAGGAGTCGTTTGGGGAATATGAGATCCACCAAATGAGAGTGGAATATGCAAAGGATCCATGCCCCTAGGTCCAATACTAGGATTTGTATTATTCGTTGGAATGGAAGACAAAAGTTTCAATGTCATATTCAGCATGCCAAAAGAGAAAGGGTTATATACCATAGGAATAGATTGAGTATTGTACCTAGGTGTACCAAAAATAGACCCAAAAGGGTTCGCCACTATAGGTTGAGTAGAAACCCTAGGTTGGATAGGAGTGATGATGGGAACCTCCAATGCTACAACCGTAGTGGTTGAAGGTGTTGAACGAGTTCCATTAACTACAGTAGGTATAGGAGTCGAAGGAATCCTCGTTTCTTTCTGACTTGAGTCAGTACTCATACTTGTATGATCACAAGTCTGGTAGGTGGAGGTGTGTGTACCACGTTTGATAACTTTATTCCTTTTAGAAGGAAAATAATAAAGATGCAGTGGTAAATTCAATAAACGCTGAGACCTACGAGGAAGTTCATCTGGCTCCATGATCACTCAAGACTCGAGATATTAAAACAAATCCTAAGGCCAACTAACAATCAAAGAGCACACCAAAATAGATAAAAATAACAAATGCACACAAACAAGAGATAGTGGCTGAAAAGGGGCCTCCCTCACTAGAGTAGGTATGCCTTGCCCAAGAGGGACCTAAGACTCCCTTCAGAAGATTGGAGGTATCAAAATCAATTATAATGGACCTCATGGGATTAATAGCACAATCGATTGGATCTCCTCAGAGAGGTAATCGTCCATAATGTTTATGTGTTGTCTGATCCTTATCTGACTTAGGGTACCTATAGAATAACCCCTACTAGTAACTTGTGTGGCTACCTATGTCAAGCAGCTAAATCCACCACGATACAACCAATGCACAAGAGAATAGTCATAATTTAGGTCCACCATATGGGCAGGGTAACAAATCACAAAATCTTGAAAGCACCACCTCTCACAGAGGTAAAGGTACTAGCAAGACCCCCATATATGAATAGATTACCAAAACTATCTCTTATTCTAAGAAGGTATTAGAGGGCTATATCTGCAACCAACTTCGCACAACCTCATGCTTATCTCCGGTGTGAGTGGAGTGTCCTGATATCACTAATTACACAATGGATTTCACCACTCCCTTAGTAAAAAACATATGTTGAGTTTAATATCCTTGGAGAAGTTTACTCACAACAAGGCCCTATATCCTAAGCTTGTTTCTTTACTTCTGAAAAATAAAATCATTTCTAACCAATTTTAAATTTATCAGCGTTACTTTTAATGGTTTTGTTTACTCAAAATATGTGGTCATGAAACTAATGATGTTATGACTTAGAAAATTAAGAAAATGAATATGAACATAAAGTTAAGTCCTAATATTCAATTCTCAAAATATGATAATCTTTTCAAAATGCAACGTTCAATTCAACTCTGCAATTTCAAATAAGATGCAATATTTCCATCTATGTATCAAGATCAATACTAAACAACCAAAAGAGAAAATTCCAAAATGCAAAATGTATATTTTTGTATTTTCAATATAAAGGAATGAAAATGCAAGCACTGAATAACATCTTGATAGATAGACCCTACTGCAAGAAAAATAGACAAGCCAAGCATGATACCAAGAAGCACTCACTCAGACCAAGATGAAAGAACAACCAATGAAAAATATTATGAGAAAGAAAAACCGCCCAAAAATTCAACCATAAAAAGGTTTCCTGTCACTCTGAAAGCACTCAACAATTATGATAGAGACCTAAGAAGACACAACAACCATCAAAATGCACCCGAAAAACACCAAATGCAGCAAGTAAGCTAAAAACATTGATGTACACAATTGTTTAAGGAAGACTCATGTATGTACATGCCTATAGAATGACAGCTTGCATATGTATATCTCTGTCAAGGGAAAACCCACGTATATGTATTAAAACATTTCTAGGTTAAGGATAAGGCCAAGAAACTTAGATATAAAGTAAAAACAGGCTATCAAGATATCTGACGACAAGAAAACTCAGGCAAACAAAGAGAAATCGAAGGAGAAAAACAATCCAAACCCCAAAATAGAAGATTCAATTTCGAGTATGGTCGCCAATTATTTTATGAGGAAAATCACTATATGGCATGGGGTAAACCACAATAGATGGAATAACTGCATAAATAACTCTAATCCCAAGTATGCTATATAAATGTAAATGCCAACAATACAAGATAAAGAGCCTACCTCATTTGGATGTTTGATGAATACCACCGTTGAGCATGCAACTCAAATCTTTATACCTGCAACTTGTATTCAACAACTACGATACACAAGCATATGGTGATAATATATAAATTTAACACATACAATAGAAGAATCCATTAACATTCATAACAAATACTCCCATGGAATAATAATTCAAATATTTTCAAGATATCAATTGAAAGAAAAAAGATTATTTCTATTAAAATATGACCAACAAAAGTATACAAGTGAAAAAATTCTTTGTCGGCATGCCTCAGAACCGAGAAACTAAATCCCTTCCAGCTGGGCCTACACTAGTTAAATCCTCCACCAAAGGCAATTTGATATAATAGAGACAATGGTTTTATCCTTCAAAAAGGTAAGATCTTGGGGGTTGAACAATGTGCTCAAAATTTAAAGGACAAAGGGATGCAGAGTCAACGTGAAGTGAAAGTTTCTCTATAGTAGATTTTCTCTCAAAACTTGAATTCTCTCCTCGTCCATGGTTTGGATATGGCCCATTTTATAGCCTTCAAATGGAATTGAAGGGTCAAGTCGGAATGTTTCTAGTATATGGAAGGTCAAGGATCATGGATCTCGTGACGTGACATAGAAACCCGACACAATTTTTAATTTTGAGCACCAAACCCGATGTACGTGGGCTATAGTGGTGCAACCTCTGTATACGCATGATGTATAACTGGTATGGTGTGTATATGTAGAAAAATATGATTTTTTGTCTCTAGGAAGTGCAAAAGGGGACTTCAAGTTTTCATAGGGAAATAGAAAAGGCCTTTTAAGCAAGTTGCATGGAGTGAGGCAAAATCTTGCTATAACAATGTTTCTTATTATGGGAAGGTACAAAAATTTCCTTACAACTTATCTTCTCCTTCCTAGAACTAGACCAACTAACAAGTGATAAAGATAGGGGGAAGTAGGCTTGGATATTTCTTGTTATTGTATCCCATGAGTTCACCAAGGAAGACACCTTTTTGGTGTACCTCTTCCATCACTAAAATGAAAGAAGATTCTACTTAGGTGACAATGGTAGTTTCTTCCATAGTTACGCAATATTTGGGGATCTTTTGGAGGGCATTGAACAAGTAAAAATCTTGTGATAACAATGATGATGAAATATTCAGTCTATCTCACTCTTTTTTTGTAGGTTCATGCATCTCTTGACCATGTTGTATCGTAGTATATTCATCCAGTGTTTGAGGAAGTGATCGTGTCGATGCAATCTTCGGTCGATCCCACTCTTCTCTTGGAGAGTGACGAGTCTACCAAAGTGATCGCGTCGATGAAATATTTGGCTTATCACACTAGTATTTTTGAGAGTGATGTGTCTATAGACTATGTCTTTATCATTTATAATTTAGTATATTATGAATAATGGGGCATTCATTTTGGATTACTGAGAGGGGGGTGAATTAGTAATAGAGCAATTTAATCATTGTTAACCATATAATCCAAGTGTTATATCAATGTAGCATTATCATCCAATAACTGCAGAGTAAATAAGCAATGAACAAATGAACAATCATACACATACATAGTACAATAGTGTTTTACGTGGAAACCCAAATTGGGATAAAACCACAGAATTCTTTTTCTTATATGTCTTGAAGAATTACATTCATTGGAAGCACCAACTTCCTTTGTTTTCCAACTGCAACTAGAAGGAGGCTCCAACCCCCTAGTTTCTCAGGCTACAACCTGAGGGAAGCTTCAAATCCCCAATTCTCTGGATACAACAAAAAGGAGGCTACAACCCCCTATTTTCTCCTGCTACAACTGAAAGGTGGCTACAACCAACTGTCCTTGCCCTGTTCTGCCACCCTAAAGTAGAAGTAGAATGATGGAACCACTGTCACACTATCACTGTGAGACATACCACTGTAAACCTATACCAATAAATATGAACCATGCATCAACATGTACCTCAACCTGTAATCAACCTGTACCATAAACAAGTGCATCAACCATGAACCAACATGTACCAAACAACCTGTAATCAACATGTACCATAAACAAGTGCATCAACCATGCAC
>JZKD02S0215030.1:0-21956 GCA_000966675.3 Picea glauca
AGTCATATCCCTTCCTGGTTGATGGTAAACCTCCCAAAAAATCCATGGAAATGCTTTCCCGTGGTCGAAAGGGCACATGTAAGGTATGGTATAGACCTTGCTTCCTATTACTAGGATTTATTGTACAACAAAGTATACATCCTATGATATATCGTGCTACATTTTCTTGCATTTTGGGCTAGTACACATACCTGTGTAATTTAACAACTATCTTCCCAACACCAAAATGTCCTGCAACCTTGGAGGTGTGGGCCTCTTTGATAAGATGAAATTGCTCACCTATAGGGACATAGATCATGTCAATCTTGTAGAGTAACCCATTATAGAAATGATAGTTGGCCTTCCCATCACCTTCTTCTATATGAATTTTGATCTGAAGTTGTTGAAACACCTTATTAAAGTCCTTATGTTTTTTGTATGCCTCTATGTATGCATCATGGGAAAAGGATCCATGCACATCAGAGTTTCCAAAGATATAATATTGGATGTGGGTGTCTTTGAAATCATGTCTACTAACATGATTGTGCTTCCCTTCTTATACTTGATAACTAGATGATTTTTTTGTAAAAACTCCATCAACTTGTAATATCTAGTTTATTTTAGCTTACTCAAGGTCTACAAATACTATTGTAGATGGTGATATGTATGGATGATGTTCTCCTTTCCCATCAAATAGTCATTCCACTTCTTGACAACTTGAACTAGGGAATAAAGTTCCTTTTCATAGGTAGGGTAGTTGAGAACTTCACCATAAAATATTTTAGATTGATAGCATACAAACCTTCCTCCTTGCATCAAAACTTATCCCATGGCATACCCACTTGCATCTGTCTCCACTTTGAAATTATTTTGAAAGTTTGGTAATGTGAGAATTGGTACCCGATTGATATTTCTTTTCATCTCATTTAAATCCTTTTGTTGGTTCTTTCCCCATTGGAAACTCTTACCACTCGCTATTATGGTGTGGAGTGGTGAAAATACCAATGAAAATGAATCTATGAACATTACAAATCTCCTAACTTCAATGAAATTTGTAGGAACTAGCCATTTCATGATGACTTCCATATTTGTGGGATCTACCTTGACCTCCCCTCCATCTATCACATACCCCAAATACACCAAATAATACTGAGAAAACTCACATTTCTTGAGGTTAGCCAGAAGTTGGTGCTTCTTCAAAGTCTCTAACACCTGCATAAGATGTGAGATGTGTTCCTTCTAGGTAGCACTATAAACTAGTATATCATCCAAATAGACTATAACAAATGAATCTAGATATTGGCATAATACATCATTCATCAGTCTCTTAAATGTAGTTTGTGGATTACATAAACCAAATGGCATGACCAACCATTCGTATAAATATTTCCTTTCCTTGAAGGAAGTCTTCTAGGTGTCTTATTCGTCAAAACATGCCTAGTGGTATCCAAATTTGAGATCCAACTTGGTGAAATAATTTTCATGTTAAAACTGATCTAATAGATCATCGATACTGGGCCAAGGGTAGTAATGTTTGAGTGTAATCTTATTCAATGCTCTATAGTCAATACACATTCGCCAAGTCCCATCCTTCTTTTGTACAATTATGATAGGTGACCCACAAGGTGAGGTGCTTGGTCGAATCACACCCTACTCCAACAGTTGTTGCAACTACTTGTTCACTTCATTTGCTTCTAGAATGGACTGTCTATACCACCCAATACTCTATAATGGGAAGTCTATCTATAACTGTATTTCATGCTCCACTTCCCTCTTGGGTGGTATCCTTTTAGGCTCCTGGAACACTCCTCTGTATTCCTATAGAAACTCCTCCAACCAATATTTCTTGTCTTTAGGATACCCCTACAAGGATCCATTTACTCTTATTGACTCATCCTCGGTCTAATTTTCTCTTAATAAAAGTAAAACATATTTCTTACTAGAACTAATCAACTTCTTGGATTGGTTGGCACTTACCAATGAGATATTTGAATTTACTTTATGTGCGTTGATGGTGTAGGACATTCCATCCTTGATTAGTGAGTATTTATTGGCTCTCTTCATGAATATTTCATCCATCCTATACATGTAGAGGATTCCAAACACTACTCCACATATGTCAAGGCGTACTACGTCCAATTCCACTTCATCAATAAAATAATCACTTATAGAAAATTTAATCTTACACGGCTTCATTACCTTGATCGTTGCATCCTTGTTTACCCATCCCAATGGATATGGGCTAGGATTATCATGAACCTCCAATACATGATTGTTGTCCATATCTGCTGCTATGAGATTAGGTTTTGAACCAGAGTCAAACATGGCATCTATCTTGTTCTTCTTGACTTGGATCTTGATGTGGAATAATTTGGTCATCTCCTTCTTTTCCTAGTGATGAAGGCTACTAAAATTCACCTCCTTCTACACTGATGTGCCAACAATATTCTCATCCAAATCGTAGTTTCTTTCAACTTGATTGATCAAATTAATGGCTATAAGATAATTTTTCTTTGCATCCTTCTTATGGCTCTTCGATTTAAATCCTAGATGTAATTTCCAACACTTTTCCTTAGTCTTCCCATCAATATTGTAATGGTTACAATGGTTGGTAGGATCCTTGCACTAATGTGAAATGGTTGTTGTATTATTATCCTTCCCCTTTCCAATTCTTCTTCCCCTCCTTGGAATATTCTTGGTGTTATTTCTTCTTGGAACAGCTTGGATACCTTTTATTGTGCCCTATGTTTTCCAGATACTGTGTCTATACACATGCTTCATCCACTATTCTTGGCTCTTGTGAGAGATACTTACCATGATGGCCATCTTTCTAAATTCAATGGTGTACTCATGTACACTCTTCCCTTTCTTATACTTGAATTAGTTCCATTGGATCCATTTGTCCTCTACATACTTGATAGGGTATAATTGGGACTTGATGAGGGTTTTGAAGTACTCCCACCTAGATACTAGTGGATCACTATTGGAGCAAGATATTTTGGGTAAGTTTTGGGAATCATGCAAGAGAAAATAACGCGAAAAGGCAACAAAGGAGAAGCAGGCACATAAGACAATTAGTGCATATTAAGGAGTGGGGACATGGAAGGAGGAAGTTAGTTAGTAGTAGTTATACCATTTGGTCCATTTTGTAATGGGCTAAGCCCTAATATCAATATATAAATATGTATGGTTTTTGGGTAGAAAGTAGAGTTAGTGGATGAGAAATGAGTGGTTATTAGAGTCAGTCAGTGAGAGAGTTTTGAGAAAGTTGATCGGGTAATGAGTTTTTGTTGGAGTCAAAGATGAAGAGCGAAGTGACATATGAGAAAAGGAGCTAAGTGTGAATTGTATGAATTAATGGCTAGGGAATTTTGTATATAATTGATGTATCTTTTATGAGCACGGTGCACACCTGTTGTAAGGATTAAGCATGAATGAATAATATAAGAATACAACCATTGTGTGCGTAGCCTATTTTGGGGTGAACCAAGTTAAATATATGTCATGATGAATGTTGTGATGTGTTTCATTTATGTTTTGATTATGTCACGCTTGTAATGATTGGATGGTTAATATGAATATGTTATATAATAGTTTTGTGTATGTGTTGAATGGTTAAGTAAGGTGAATATGTTACATGTTATGATGTTGTTATGATTTCTTGCAAAGGGTATATTGCATTTTGAATGAATGTTAGAATGGTCCCCATTCCCTTCATGATTGCAGAATCCTATTTCCTACAGTCCCCATAGGTACCTTGAGTAAGAATTCACTTTCTTGCGAGTGATGCCGAAAGGGTCGGTATCTTGGGATTTCTTGGTGAATTAATGTTGAACCCTGATTCTTCCCACTACATGAAAACAAAGGGTTCTGTTGTTGGGACTGGGATATGCTACTGAGGGGGATGTGGAGGCCTACTAAGGAGGATATTGGACAATGTTTGGATACAAAGGAGACTGATTTTTTTGTAGATCAGAATAAGAATCCACGGATCAACACAGAGAAATGGTTACAAAGGTATGTGTTTACATATTTGCATGAAATTTTCTTCACTAACTTTTCGAATATTTTAGCAGAGTGGATCCAGATATTATTTGAACTGATTGGAAGATTTTGTACTATTGTTTTGAGAAATTGGACTCCTGAATTAATTAGGAAAGTCAATTTTATAAGTAATTGAGTATCACGCGCAATAGATTATTGGCTAGAAAGTGTGTTGGGAGGTTACATTGCTGAATTTTCCATAGATTGTACTCAGTCATATAGCGTTTCTAAAAGGGAATTATTCAAGGGACCATGCGAAAGATACCTGAAGTCACTATCTATTTGGATTAAGATGTTATTATGCAACAAGGGAGTTATGAAAATGGAATCTGATTTCTAATTTCCTTCAAGCACATAAGGGAGACTAGGGCCTGACCAGAGGATAGTTTGAGCATAAAAAGGGATGAAATGAAGGAATGAGGAATGGATGGGTTGAGGATGTTGAGAGAAGAAGAGTGTGTGACAAATGAAGAGAATGGAGTATTGCGCAGTGGTAAGATATTTAGACCAAATAAGAAGAGGGTTTTGGCTGAGAGAGATGGGCAACATAGTGGGAACAAGGAAAGATACACTGGTGTGATACTCCAAATCAAAGGAAGTCTACACACAGAAGAAAACATATGTTAGCTCAGTCTAGTAGAATAAGGTCTTTCTCAGATCAGACTATGCGTCGAACCCACGAACCTATGTGCATCTCCAAGAACCAAGGTAAGATATGAAGCTTTGTCAATTATAGTTAGTGAAATAGAGATAGTAGCAAAAGTAGTCAAAGTAGTGGGATTAGTATGTCAAGCCATAATTAGTTAGTGTTATCAAGAAAGAATATCACGCTGGACATGATGGCAAGAGTAGATCCTACTTTAATAATGCATGTATTCCATGGAGTGGGGATAGAGAATATAGAACAACATTTGTTCATTTGTGATACAATATGTATTGTGAAGAAAATCCAAAATGATGGTGTGAAGATTGCGCCATTAGAAACAACATTCAAATATTGTGCATTATTATGGTACCTAAAATATCAGACTATGACACATGTGGGACACACTAGAAAATTGGCAGAATTAAGACGGGCTCTATTGAAAGAGTTCCAAAATCCTAAATCCGAGTCATGATGCATTACAAAGTTGAAAGAGATCAAATAGATAGTAAATGAACTAGTGTGGGACTATGATCAAATATTTAGGATACTAAAGGCTCGGTTGACATTCCAAATTCCAGATGAACAACATAGAGAGTGGTTTATTACAGGATTGTTGCCTCATATATGTTTCCCTTTGATGCAACAAAATAACGTGTTGCAGTCAGAAGCCTTAGAAATTTATATGAAATTAGAAGCATCCCCAGTAGGAGAAAATGGTGTGGGGATGGTTCAAGTGTAGTCATAGTTGGCAGCGCTGACTATTCAGTTGCGGGATCTTGCGAAAGGTAAAGAAAATCACAATGAGGTCTGGTGTATCACATGTATAACAAAATCACACCATAAGAATGAATGTCCATCTTTTCAATAGTATTTGAATACAGGAGCTCCAAATCCATTGGGGTTATGGTGCGATATTTGTAATACGGTGGGTCACCACTCTCATAATTTTTCTTTGATGTAGAAGTACCATAGTACTGTGAGAAATCTATTTTGTAACTTTTTAATTTTGTTGGACATGAAGAGAAGGATTTTCATGAATTTGATTTGATGAGAGAGCGCACTGCATATGCATACAGAGTCCAAGGAGAGGAATCCTAAGGAGGAGCACCATAATATAATACTCCAAGAGGTTATAATCAAGCAGGAAGAGGAGGGTTCAAAGGCCATGGAAGAGGAGGATTCGACAGAGGTGGACGACCTATTATATGTTATAAATATAATCAACCTAGACACTTAGCATGAGACTACCTAAATCCCTACATGACATGTACGTATTGTAGACAACTAGACCATGTGACAAAGAATTGTCCATAATTGATCAAAAAATGGAAATAAAAGAGGAACAAAAATGTACAGATAATAGCAGCAGATACACATGAAGAAAACCCTAATATAGAAATAGTTACACATGGAGGAACCATAAATGGAACGAATCAGATGGATCAAGGAAATAAGATCCACTAGTGGGTCAAGAAAGCGGTAGAGCCTCAATCATTGTTTGACCCTATAAAGGAGAAATAGACGTATATGCAAGAAAGGAAAGAAGTGATAGGATTATAATGGTAGCCTCAACTTCAACCACTCCACCTTTGTATGAAAGACCACCATTGTATGATATTCTAGTAGTATATGACCATTCATAAAGGTAACTTGACAAGGTAAGCACTTTGAGTAGTTTTTTTGAAAAATTGTTTAGAGTTAATGAAAGATGAGGCTTCTTTGAATATGTTGCATAGAATGATTGAATGTTTCACCCAAGAGAAAGAGATATATGTCACACACAAAGAATTTATCTAGGTGTACCATAAGAAGAGAACGAACAAGGAGTTTTGACTCAATGTGCAGATAGGAGACTATGACAGGGAAAATATTATTCTGGATCTAGGCTTGGATGTGAATTTCATCCAGATGAAAAGTTGGGAAATGATGGGCCAATCAAAGTTGATTTGGTCACATATTCAGTTAAGGTTATAAAACCAACATAAGATCATCCTAATTGGAAGGTTTAAAAGAGTAAGTGTTAGCATTGATAGAGTGTGCATCATATCCTATTTTGAAGTGATTGAGATAGTAGATGGAATCACCCCTTACCTAACACTCCTTGGACTTGATTGGGTCTTCGAAAACTAGTCTTTCATTGACCTGAAGAAGAGACAAATGATATTTGAAGAAGAAAAATTTTAGGTTATTGGGTCATTGGATCCTACTGAAGGTAAAATATATGGATAACCAGTAAAGGGGAAAGTGATCGACAACTTGTATAACATGACTGTGTGGATGGATGATTATGTGAACCCTATAGCCGATGGTGTGCTTAGCTGGAGAAGTATTAGTTCATGTGCATCATATTCAGAAGAATCTTTGGAGAATTAGAAATAGAGATTTCATGAAGTGTCCACAAGGAAATGTGCTCGAATTAACTGCACATTGCAATGGATTGGAACTAAGGTATGTGATCCTCCCAGGTATGACAAACTAACTGATGTAGATTATTTTATAAGATAATTTGAATTGAAAATATCAGATCAAAAAAGATTATTGTCATTATATGTCACACTGAAAGTGACCTTGACAAGATGGTGGGTTGCGCATGTGGATGGAATAAGAGATTGTAAACAGTGTAGAAGACTATTAAAAGTCAATTTTGGGACAGAGAATGAAGATAATATGTAGAAGTATACAAGATTGAGTTTTCCGATGGAGCATGTTACACACTATATAGCGACATGGAGTAAAGTACCCAATTAAGAATGGACACATTTGTTTGTACACACCTTGGAAACAATCCCTAAGAATTGGTACTTGGAACTTGAAGTGCATAGAGAAACTGCAGATTGGGAATAATTAATGCATAATTTCAAGGTAAATTTTAGCTTTAAAGATGATACTCATGTAATTGACTCAGCTTTGCAATTCATCAAGAACAATATTTTTTTAGTAGAATATTTAGTAGAACTATTACATGTATGTATCACACATAGATATGCTATGACGGTTGGAGAATTTTTGCATTGTTATAATGTTGTCAAAGAAAACTAAGAAGAAGACAAAGATCCAAGAAATGTGAAAATACCAGAAACTGAAGGAGAGCGCACAGTAGAAGGACCACAACTTGAGTCATTCGTATATGAAAAACCATAGAGAATGCACAAAGTAAACATTGGTACAGAAGATAAGCCCAATTTGTGAACATAGGAGACTATTGGAATGGCGAGACTATGGAGAAGATAGTGGAATTACTGTGCGAGTATCCAGATCTATTTCCGTCTAATTTTTCGAAGATGAAAGGGATTGTTGGGGAGTTAGGAGAAATGAAGATTCCATTGAATCCAAATGCTAAGACAGTAAAGTAGAGGCCATATATATTGAACCTGGTGTATAAGTAGAAGGTGAAAGTAGAGATAGACATGATGTTGGAAGCTGTAATTATTGAACCAGTCACAAAATCAGAGTGGATTAGTCCAATGGTGGTTCAGGATAAGAAGACAGGAGAGATTAGAATTTGTGTAGATCTGAGGAAGTTAAATGATGCATGTTTACATGATCCATTTCCTACACCATTTACAGATGAAGTGTTGGAGAATGTAGGAGGGAAAGAAGCTTATTCATTCATGGATGGATTTTCAATATATCATCAGATCAAGATTGTGCAGGAAGACAGATATAAGACTACATTTGCAACAGAATGGGGGTGTTACTAGTACACAATGATGCCTCTTTTATTAAATAATGCACCAGCAGTATTCTCTAGAGTGGTTGTAGTAGCATTTAAAGAGTTTATCCATAATTAATTAGAAGTATACTTAGATGATTAGATGATGTTTATCTTCTTGAAAGATCATATTGACATTTTGCACTTAATGTTGGATAGGTGTAAGAAGTTTCATATATATTTGAATTTAAATAATTTCATTTTATTTGCATCATTTGGTATCTTAGTGGTCCATGTAGTGTGTAAGAAAGGACTATTGGTAGATTCCATGAATATTATTGTGATTGTTTATTTACCACAGCCAACTTTAGTTCTACAGCTACAAGCAATGTTGGGGCATACATGGTACTACAGAAAGCTCATTAAAGGATATGTGTAGATTAGAGCTCCGATGGAAAGATTGTTGAAGAACGAGAATCATTTTCAGTGGAGTGAGGAATGTTAGGAAGGTTTATATACTTTGAAGCATAAATTGGTTACCACATCGATCTTGATATTTCCATATTGGAAGGAGTTTCATAATTACGTGGAAGCATCATCTATAACTTTAGGTGCAGTGTTAGCTCAGCCTAGAAAAGTAGATATAGATCATCTCATTTCCTTTTCAATAGGGAAGTTGTGAACTATAGAAAAGACCTATACTACGACAGAGTGTAAAGGATTAGCAATGGTGTATTCATTGTAGAATTTTAGACATAACTTGTTGGGTTCACACTTTAAGATGCACACAAACCATTTTTCTCTAAGATATTTGGTCAACAAGCTAGTGTTGGGGGGAGAATATGAAGATGGCTATTATTGTTTCAATATTGGATACTATTAGAAGAAGACATAGGGAACCTAGATGAAAAATTACCATACACGCACTTATTTTTTAGTACAAATGTTTGATTACTATTTTACATAAATAGTTCATTTCTTGAGCACATGAGTAACCCCACCCGATTTTACATTTGCACCAAAGAATCAATTAGTAATGAAGGTCACAAACTATCACCTTATAGCAGGAAATTTGTACAAGTTAGGCACAGATGGAATTCTATGACGATGTGTATTATAACATGAAAGACATATAATATTGGTAGAGGCACATGAAGGGGTTTTATGAGGTCATTACACAGTGTTAGCACTAGAAGTCACCTATGGATTGTATCGAAGGTAAGCCTAGTACCCATTAGTTTATATGTCACAATGAATAAATTTAAAGGGGGTCGAATGGATGCAGACTTAAGATAATATCGTTCTAACTCAGAAAATTGGACTAGCATGCATAAGAAGGTGAGGTATTGATTAAATTCAATCAGTAAGTTGTATTAAGGGTGAGTAGGAGGAAGAACTAGAGAGAATAATTTAGAGGTATGCTATGGACATCTAGTCTTCCAGTATCCTAAGGAGGAACAACTCAGAAAACAAGATCCTCTTGGATTCAAAGTTCATAAAAGGCTGGAGAACGTCACAACAGAACTACAATCAAACCTACATTACAATACAGACATAGCAATCCATGTGAATCTTTCAATCATGGACACTCCATCATTAGAGGTAAACAAGATGGAAAAGAAGCTAACTTAGATTAAACCAGAAGTCTCAAATCATGTTATATAACTAGAAAACCAGAAGATTCATCAAAAGTTTACAATACGAGAGCGTAGATCAACCATCGACCCTTACAAAATATCAAAATGACTCCTATATACTCAAAAAATATTTTCCACTACCAGTAGAGGCGTGCTCGAGCTTCTCGTCCAATTCCATACATGTGTTCTCGGTCAGAATGTGCATGCATTCTCCTCTGTGCATGCCTTCCCTTATCAAAGGAAAGATATGCTCTGCCAGTCCTTTTTGGATTTCAATTTATGCGATGAGACCATGTCTCAAATGTCGCCTCACTTTCATGAACTATTTGCATCGTGATTGAAACATGAATTAATGCCAAGGGGGTGACCACACGCTGCTCTCAGATAGGACACCATATAAACATGTGATTACGGGGCCTCTCAAAGGTGTTTTGGGTTCACACTGCTTTTGAGCCCGCAATCCACCACCTTTTTCCAGGTATTACGTTTTCCAAACCATGGTTTCAATTGCGACACCGCTCAAGAAAATTATCGCCCAAGCATGTCGCATCCTCGTAATGGACCGTGGTCATCAATATTGTGATCTTGAGAGAGGATTTATGATCAATGGTTCAAATATTTCCTCTTCATATCAATGGATCAGATATTTCCTTTTTCGAATCGACGACCGAGATCTACTTCACGATTTGGGCTTCGGACTTTTCAAACTTCAAACTTTATTTTCCCCAAGTAAATCCTCCGGAGTTAAGGACTTGAAGATGCATGGCCTCTAGAATCAGACGACCGATATCCTCATCAGGAATTCGACCACTTTTCTCTGGCACTATACTTCATGCAATTTTGGATTCTCGAAATCTCGTGAGCCGCTAATATGAACTTCAAATGGAATCTCCTCCGCTAAAAATTGATCTTGCTCGCTTGCTTGATTTGAGTCCATATTAGACCACTCCAAGTGTTTCTTTGTGCTCATGGTTGTGATATGTGGCCCTTGACAACTTAATGTGATAACATTTGGCTCCATAGGGGATGTCATTCTCCCTTTGAGCTGCCAAGAACACACAGTTCCAGTGCCTTAGTTGTTGGGCTATGGAGTCATGCTCAAAAAACATCCTTCTAAGAAATAAAATCCGACAAGTGCACTATCCTAAAAAAAAACAAAAAACACATGGGCTCCAGGAGGAGCTTATTTATGTACATTCCTAGACTAACCGATTTTTTACACAGTGCTAGGTAAAAGAGAATTTCTACCAGATCTAGTCAAGCAGCTTCCTGACTGGAAATCCACTGACTTTGTCAGTGATCGATAACAGATGATGCAACCATGACATCAAAACGATTACATCTTTCAACCCTCCTCCTAGTCCCGAAGTCAAGATAAATTTGGTGGGCTTCAATAAATGGAGGAAATGCAACTCCATGTACTCCCTTACAGGTTCGTGGAATAACTGAGGAAACCCAGAAAATGAGTAACAGAAAGCTTGATCTGCTTCATAGCTACTCACATATGGTTGGATGTATCTAGTAAGCACAGGTGAGTGAAGGGATGATGTAGGTTGTTGATCCACTTCTCCTTTGTCTTCTCTGATAACATCTGCTAGTTTATCGTAAGAAATCTCCTCGTGCATATCAATGGATGGCTCCTCCTCTTTATCATGTTGCTTAGTGTCTTCATAGTGATCAAATGTAGGATAATCTTGTTTCTCATCATCACTAGAATATTCATAAAAATGGGCTGCCCTTCATATATATGATCAACCTCTAAAACAATAATTCCATCAAGAATATAAGTGTTGAAAATATCCATTTCAGGGACAACAGTAACTGTTGCTTCTGGTTGGTCATAGACATGATTTTTCTCTTCAATCCTAGGTGAAAATATATCATGGGAAACCTCTTGAAGGAAAAGAGAAGAATCCTCCTCCATAACCATCTCTTATTCTAAATCTGAGACAACAAGTGTATAAGGGGAAGAATATGATACATCCATTTCTATGTAGTTATCAACATTATTATTAATCATACCTAGAAGGCCTTCTTCATCATAAACAGGGTTGGTCAAAACATTTGTCTCATGAACAGAAATATCCTATGCGCTTCCTATTTCACTCAGACCTTCACCAGATTCATCATATGAGGAAGACTCTATCATTTTCTCGATGTGGGATGCAAACTTCTTACAATAGTCATCCAATATAAGATGAGACATGTAAATATCCTTGTAATATACATTAAAGGGATCATGAAAATCCTTCAAAGAATGGATACTAGCAATAGGGAGAGATTGACACCATTCACTAACATCTTCCTCCAAAGAAAATATAAACATCTTGATCAAGACACCCTCGTGAACAAAATTTTTCTCAGGAATGCATATATGAAAATTAAACAAGTTTTTACCACGATGATCATGCTTGCTTCCTTTGAATCTTAGAAGATAATAATCCCATTCATGTATAGTAGGGACAACATTTGGAAAACTAGGAACAAAGGAGAAATTAAAAGAATAAAACCTATGAGCCAAGATGTTTTCCATTTCAGACCAGTGGAGTCACCTAATGATTCTTTAAACATGGAGTTTCCAGGTGAATGATATGAATCCTAAATGTGTCTGTTCTTTGTTCACCATCAAAGACCATATCTTATCGTGGTCGTTCTCCTAGGGAAATTTCCAAGCTAAGAAAGCAGCTGCTAAAAGGCTTCTCGAGAAATATTCTCTAGCTCAGATTCAAGTGTGCTAGAGGTAGCCATAACTGAAATGGTGGAGTGGAAACAGTGGAGTATTCATGTGCAAGTTGCAATCTTCAATGGTTCTAATATCTGATGCACCCTCAGAATCAAAATCTCTTTGTCATTCTATCTTAGGGAAATGTATTCAATTTGTTCCCTGACAACGACGCCAAAAATGATAGAACTAGAAGTCACCTCCAGATTGCATCGAAGGTAAGCCCAGTACCCATCAATATATATGTCATAATGAATAAATTTAAATGGGGTTGAATGGGTGCAGACTCAATATAATATCGTTCTAACTTAGAAAACTGGACCAGCATGCACAAGCAGGTGAGGTCTTGATTAAATTTAGTCAGTAAGTTGTAGTAAGGGTGAGTAGGAGGAAGAACTAGAGAGAAGAATGTAGAGGTCTGCTATGGACATCCAGTCTTCTAGTAGCCTAAGGAGAAACAATTTAGAAAACAAGATCCTCTTGGATTCAAAGTTCAGAAAAGGATGGAGAATGTTACAACGGAACTGCAATCAAACCTACATTACAATACAGCCATAAAAATCCATGTGAATATTTCAATCATGGACACTCCACCATTAGAGGTAAACAAGATGGAAAATAAGTTGACTTAGATTAAACCAGAAGTCTCAAATCCTGTTACATAACCATAAAACCAGAAGCTTCATCAAACGTTTACAATACGGGAGCGTAGCTCAACCATCGACCCTTACAAAATATCAAAATGACTCCTATATACTCAAAAAATATTCGCCACTACTAGCAGAGGCATACTCGAGCTTCTCGCCCAATGTCATACATGTCTTCTCAGTTAAACTGTGCATGCAGTCTCCTCTGTGCATGCCTTCCCCTCTCAGAGGCAAGCTTTGCTCTGCCAGTCCTTTTTGGCTTTCCATTTATGCGGTGAGACCAGGTCTCGACTGTTGCCTCACTTTCATGAAATGTCTGCATCGCAATTGAAATGCAACTTAATACTAAGAGGGTGGCCACATGGTGCTCTTAGATAGGATGCCATATAAACATGTGATTGTGGGGCCACTCAAAGGTGGTTTGGGTTCACACTGCTTTTGAGCCCGCAATCCACCACCTTTTTCCAGGTATTACTTTTTCCAAACCACGATTTCAATTGTGGGACCGCTCAAGAAAATTATCGCCTGAGTACGTCATGTCCCCACAATGTACAATGGTTGTCGATCTTGTGATCGTGAGAGAGGTTTTATGATCAGTGGCTCAAATATTCCCTCTTCAGATCAATGGATTAGATATTCCCTTTTTCAAATCGATGACTGAGATCTGCTTCTCGATTCGGGATTTGGAATTTTCAAACTTCAAACTTTATTTACCTCGAGAAAATCCTTTGGAGCTAAGGATTTGACAACGCATGGACTCCAGAATCGGATGACCGATATCCTCTTCGGGACTTTGACCACTTTTATCTAGCGCTATACTTCGCACAATTTTGGATTCTTGAAATCCTGTGATCCGCTAATCTGAACTTTGAATGGAATATCCTCCACAGAAAACTGATCTTGCTCGCTCATTTGATTTGAGTCCATATTAGACTACTCCAAGTGTTTCTTTGTGCTCATGGCTGTGACCTGTGGCCCTTGAAAACTTAATGTGATAACACGCAAGAAAATAAATATCTCAAAATATTTTGCGTGTAATATTATGGTGGCCTACCCTTCATAAGGATTCCAAGGAATTTTGTAGGACTTGTAATGTTTGCCAAAGAATTGCGAAGCCTTCCAGGAGATATGAAATGTTGTTAGCACAACATGTGACATTACAACCGTTTGATAAATGGGAAGTGAAATTTTTGGCTCTGATCAATCTACCAACGAAGAGATTAAGAGCTAGATACATCATTACTACAACATATTACTTGACCAGATGGGATGAAGAAGAGCCAATTAGATATTGCATCATGGAGACAGTTGCAGGATTTTTGGTTGAAAATGTGGTGACAAGGTTTGGATGTCCAAGAATAATTATGATCAATCAAGGAAATCATTTTTTGAATAGGATTATTATAGCGTTGATAGAGGAGTTTCAGATTCATCATTGGAAGAGCACCCTGTATCATCCTCAAGAAAATGGAACAATGGAAGCATTCAATAAAATATAAGAACATGCACTGATGAAGGTGTGTAATGTAAACTGAGAAGATTGGTAATTGAATATTCTAGGAGCATTATGGGCATATAGGAATACAATTAAGAAGTTGACAGGACAAACCCCATTCAGGCTAGTGTATAGCCAAGAAGTTGTTATGCCTATGGAATTCAAAGTACTGAGTCTGCACATTATTGTGCTGATAAAGGTTACAAAGTATAATGAAATGGAGAAGATATTATCAGAGCTAGTAGAAGTAGAAGAGGACTGATTTGTCACAGGTTTCGATCAGCAAGTTCAGAAAGTGCATGGGAAAGCATGGCATGACAAGAAGATTATACAGAAGAAGTTTCAGATGAGAGACTTAGTTTTTATTTATGACAATAATTTTTTGTAGCACCATGGGAAGTTTCATATGCATTGGTTGACTCAATATATGATCAAGTTTGTGACAAATGCAGGTGTTTTTCAGTTGGAGAAACTAAATGGAGAAGTTGTGGAAGGACTGGTTAACGATAGTCAATTGAAACTATATAGGGATAGTCATACTTCCATGCACTAGTCAGAGTGCGTAGTACGTGTACCATAGTACTTGTATTATAGTGTATTATAGAAGAGAAAGAAGAAGAAAACAAACAAAATAATTTGAAGGATGGGATGATGCATAAGGAGAAATGACTAAGGATTTAATACCATAAAGTGTTTCAGAAATGTGGAAAGAGCAAGGAACTATGCACAGGAAAGAAGTATGAAGTGCGATATATATTTACGGAGAGGGTGGGAGACATATTAAAGCGAATGCATGATTGGAGAAGCATTAAAGAGTGACCATAACAAAATCGTAGTGGAGACACATATCCATAAAAGGAAATCGACGATAAGACTATGACAGACTAGTAATATCTAGACCATGATCCAAAGAATAAGTTGAATTTATTGCAGAATATGGAAAGAATTGAATGTGAAGTACAATTTGTATTAAACTACAGGCTTGGGAGCGAAGAATATAAATAGTTGGAGACAAGTGATAAAATCAGTTGAAGGGTCGATGGAAATAATTTATTTTCATTTGCATTTTCATAGAGATCAACGAGAGAAGAAAGATGAGTGAACACAGACAAAGACAAAGAAGTTAGTTTCCAAGTGAGAAGATGTAGAGATAAATGGTTCCATCGAAGACATGAGGAGCTTCGTCATAGCCAAAGAAACAATGCACAAGGAATACATCAATACTTATGACCAAGGAAACACCGAGAGCATCAATGTTAGGGTAAACCCCGGTTAACTGTCCAAGGGATTATTTACCACCAAGGAAGTCGACAACAAATAAGGTGAAGTTACAGAAAGAGCCGAAGTATGAACTCATAGAGCCAGAAATTCCACAAGGTGTGATCATTGAGGACGATATGCTCAACATAGTAGGAATCTTGAGGTATGAAGTAAGACTCACCCCAGATTCACAAGAAATCATAGTAGAGACACATGAATGGGCGATGGGACTAGAAAAGACAGGTATTTTGAACCTTTTTTATATTTCACATTTTGACAAGAGTGCATAGATAAATATTTGTGTTAATTTATTACTGAGTTGTATGCATGGAGGATTTCTATGGTGAGATAGAATGATATCCATAGACACATAATTGATTGCGCGGATAACTGGGTTTCCATAAAAATGGGAAGACCCATCACTATTATTCACAGACAAGATGAAGGAAAAATCATTGGCAAAAAGAATGAAGGACAAGTATGGCACATTCATAGGTGTGCACGGTTTGGATGTTGCAAGAATCAATGATGATACATTCTGGTTCGTGACATAGGTGTTGGCATGCAAGTTGTTAAGGAAATTTCACAAGGATCAGGTACCAATAGGTGTGATAGAGGGAACTATGAAGTGTGTCGCAAGAGTTCAAATGAGCTGGGAAACGTTCATGTTGAACTAGTTCCTGATAGATTGCAGGGAAGCTCAAGACAAGGGTATGGAATTTAATTATGCCTAGTTGTTAATATGGATAACATTAGTGGCTTGGAGGAAACTAGACGACACTCAATTTTTGGGATCTATGAAGAATCTATGTTTAGCAGTGAGATATGTGAATTTCTGGCATATTGTGCACGAGGAGAGACAACTAGATAAGAACATTACATTCTATGTATACAAGGAAGTAATTCATATGGGTATCCATAATACATCACGCATATTATTATGGGTAGTAGAAGCATACAAGGGGATTGCACACTTCAAAGCTAGAAGACATCATAAGTACATTCAGGCCAACAAGGACCAAGAGTAGCAATGGACAACATGCAGATACAAGTTGAAAGAGGCTGACGTGGGACAGATCATAGAAGACTAGGAAGATGAGTGGAAAACACCAGTACTAGAAACAAAGAAACAAGAGACACAAAATCCATAAATAGAAGAAATAAGAGATGACGAAGAAGAAAAATAACAAGAAATGGAAGGAAATAGTGCAAGAGAAACACAGAAGACAGTGTTGCACTAGGGCAAGAAGTGGAAGGACCAGGATACAAAAGGATCGGTACCGCAACGAAAGAAGAGGAAAGTGATCAAGCAAGTGGCCACCCAATCCCTATCATATGATGAATTAGAAAATATTGGGGATCAAGTGAAAGAGGTGACTGAAGAAGCTTTTGAACGAGTGATGCAGAAGCAAGAAGAAAGGAACTTGGATGTGCAAGCGTAGATTGTTGCATTGCGACAAATTTTGGAGACAGCTAGGATTGCACAAGTCATAATAGGTGAACATGACTAGATGGAGAGCATGGAAAACATGATAGAGGCACACTAGATGACATCTCACCTATCTGCAACATTAGGAGAGAGACGAGGATGAAAATAGCAGCAGAAGCTTTAGAGTTCCCTATAGCGTAATTACAGGAGCATGCAAAGGCACTTAGTCATATTGACTTGGTGTTATCTTAGTTCTCAGCAGAAGTGTTGCATGGTTTTCATACAAGCATGATGCAGGAACTAGAAGTGCGCACGATGTAAATGACGATGGATTTAACAAAGGTAGTCACAGATAAGGATGTGTTGCAAGTAGAATATGATCAACTTAGGCTAGAGCATGAGGAGGATGAACAAAGGATAGAGAGAGTGAAATAGGAGGTCTAAGAGGTTTATAATATTATTCCATAAATTCTCAGGGAGGAAGACAACCCATTAGAAGATCAAGTGACAAAGATGAATGAATCCATTAAGGGATTCCGCACAAAGATTATTGATTTGGAAGCACGCCATATACCAAGCACTCCACCAGAGGAGAGGAAGAAAAGGGAGAAGGAGACAACAACTGTCAAGAACATCAAAGGTATGGAAGCAGAGTGCGCCAAACTATACAAAGAAAGCACACAAGTATGGAGGCAGTTGACAAAAGACATGGAATTGCAGAAAATTGAGCAGAAGCTATAGACTATGTAGGACAAGGCACATAAATTTAAGGAAGTGATGATCACATTACCACCAGCAGGGATGATGGTAGCAATGGTAGAGAATAAAAAGTTGTATTAAGAGATGAACTAGATGAGGGAGCAGTAGCAGGCTCATGCACCGCATATTGAAACACTGCAAGAATAAGTGTACAAGGTAACAACAAAAGTAGCAGCTGCGCAGGGCATGATCAAGAAGGTAGTACAAGAAAGTGCACAAAAACTGAAGGGCCATACTACTGTAGAGACGGTCGAGTGAATTTCACAACGGGAAAAACAAGCAAGAGAAAATATTATAGCTACAAGGGAGACATTCCATAAGTTCATGGAGACCTGGAAGAAAGACTAAAGTGGCTCAGGACAAGCCACATGTGAGTGTTAGGGGCCTCTTAGAGAAGAAAATTTTGGGTAAGCTTTGGGAATTGCATAGAATAAAACAATGCAACAAATCAACAAAGGAGAAACGTGTGCAAAAGAAAATGATTTCATAATAAGGAGCAAATGCATGAAAGGAGGAATTTAGTTAGTAGTAGTTAGACCATTTGGTCCATTTTGTAATTGGCTAAGCCCTAATATCAATGTATAAATATGTATGGGTTTTGGGTAGAAAGTAGAGTTAGTGGATGAGAAAAGAGTGGTGTTTAGATTCAGTCAGTGAGAGAGTTTTGATAAAGTTGATCAAGTAATGAGCTATTGTTGGAGTCAGAGATCAAGAGTGAAGTGACGAACGAGAAAAAGAGCTAAGTGTACACGGTATACATGAACGACTAGGGAATTTTGGGTATAACTGATGTATTCATCTGGATTACTTTCAGAATGAAATGAAAGAAGATATATTACAATGAAATACACACAGATATTGCCATAAACAGAGAAATAAAGCAATATATGATTTCTATCAATGAAAGAAATGTACAGAGACTATAAAAATACAGAGTGAATGAACTCGCTAGAATGTTAGCATCTTATCTTTGATCAGAGATGTGATGGCTACACTCATTCTCCAGAAGATGAGTACAATGAAGCTCTGAAGGAATTTTTACAATAAACATGAATTTCAAAACCATAGACATCCAAAAACCTAACCCTAGGAAATGAAGCACCAAAATTCATGTGGGCCTCGTTGGTGTAAGTTAGTACATCAACTTCACGGGGTTGTAACTTGATGCAGCCCGTGCTCACAAGCACGTCCGCTCACAGGATCTTCTCTTTTTCCCCGGCCTGAAGAACTCCAAGGCTCTTCTATTTCCCTATCAGGAAATCTCCACCCACAACAATCCTCGTGGGATCCCCCTCTTTACAATTGGGAGATCGGACTTCGCGACTTCATGAGGTCAGTGGTCAAGCACTAGTTTCAAAAATCCCCGAAACCCAACAATAGTCAATGCTGACCTTTCAGTCTCCTATCAGGACTTTCCCTATCGTGATTTAGGCACTCGCTATATCAAGCAACTCGTCTTACCGACTCCCGAACCCCGATACACCGAAACTCCGATGCGCTCGTGAGTTGACCTTTCAACGATCCCTTCACTCCATCGAAATTTCGGAGTTTGAAATATTACGAATCCTAAGGCATATGTTTTGGGCCTTCTCACCCCAAAACTCTGATATACTGTGCCACCTGTCCACCTCTCTGACCCTTGTGGCCTCACACTATCCTTTAGCCTGTTGGGATATCACGTTTCACAATTTCGTGATTCCTATTTCCAAATTTATGGGCTTCAACCTACGAAACCCCGATGCACGATTTCATGTGAAAATTCGACGGCCCTTGTGGCTCGGATCTATGTCTCTACCCCTCCTAAGCTTTAAACCCTATGAAATATTCTACCATATCTCCCTTGCACCTCTGTGAGATCTAACGGCTCACGGGATGTCACGAATCCTCCTTGGAGAATACCGACTGTCTGTTCCTCCCTTGAGAAATCTGTGAAATCACCAAGCGTTCCTCCATGGAACTCATCCACCTGCATGCAAACTTGCAATGCTTGCTTAGAACTTCAAATTACTTAGCCTTTCCTTCCTTAAACTCCTTCAAAGGTCTTCTTCTCCTTTGAGATTTTCCACGACTCTACGTCTTTAAGGAAAACCTTTGCACGCACTCCTTGCGGAAAATCTTCAAACAATTCCAAGTGTTGAATTCCCTTCAACACTGCGCACACCTACAACAACAATCTCTTGACACTTCACTCAGGTTCACAACCCTAAAGCTTTGCTTGGCCTGTGCACTCCTTGCATGGCTCCTGTACTCAACTGCACTCCTGTGGAGATGAGAAAAAAAGTTATCTCTATCTGAACCCTCTATCAATGCACTCCTTGCAAACACTTCAACTGCACTCTGTTAAATTTTTAATTAAAATAAAGTACCAAGGCAAGTGTTTCTCTTCCCTAGGCACCTAAGGGGGAGAAAGTGTCGAATGTGGGTCCTAGTGAAATTAATTTGTGAGATGCAAATTAAAAGGTGACTTTATGACTAAAGTGAGGGTGAGTGAAGAGACACCAAATCTCATCCACCCATCTGATCTAATCTCAACCATTAGATTAGAAAACCCCTCACCTTCCCTCATGAGGTCGACTTGGGCAAGAGGGTGCACCCATTCTTGGGAAGTTCAAGCAGTCTTGTTGAGAGAGCAAGAGACTCTTGGTGAGATGCCAAGAGAAGGGACCTTTGGTGAGATGCCAAGGTCAGATCTTGGTGAGATGCCAAGAGGCTCTTGGTGAGATGCCAAGAGCAAGAGGAGTTGATGCATTCTTGTTGAGAGAACAAGAGAGAGAGAAAGAGAGAGGTCAAGTTGAAGAAAAGAGACAGTAGCTGCAATTTCTGAGAGTATTGTCATGCATTCCAAGGCTTTCGAACAACATTTAGTGGCACAGAAATTGAGTCTTAGCAGAGTTTTGGCATGAATTTCGAGACAGTCCGTACAACATTAATTGATGGGATAGTTGTACAGATGTATAGATTTCTGGTTCAGAAATCGAGGAGCAAAGCTACAGGAATGTCCAGATAAGTTTGTGTAAATATCTGAAGATGAATATGCTGTAAAAGAATTTCTTAGAGGCTCATAAATAATACAAAGCCCTCTCTCACTGGTTTTCCCCTTGTGGGTTTTTCCAGGGTCGAAGTTAGACCGAAAATCTTTGTGTCTATATTTTCTGAGTTTTGCATACTGCTGATATTTTATTTCTRCRTTGAAAACGATGTTCAGAATCCTCATGTTTCAGTTCTGAAGTTTATTTTCTGTTAAGTTTTTATATGCTGAAACACTGCTGTAACATATGTTGAAACACCGCTGCAACATATGCTGAAATAGTGCTGAGACATATGCTGAAACAGTGCTGGAACATATGCTGAAACAGTGTTGTAACACATGCTGAAACACCACTGTAACATATGATGAAACACCGTTGGGACATATGCTGAAACAGTGTTGGAACATATGCTGAAGCATTGCTGAGACATATGCTGAAACAGTGCTTGAACATATGTTGAAACAATGTTGTAACCTATGCTAAAATAGTGCTGAAACTGGAGTTTTGGCATTTAACTTTGGTTGAAAAATCAGTGAGACTGAAACTGGGTTGGGGTCTGAATTTTTAACATGGTATCAGAGCTGAGTTGAAGAGAGGCAGAAATTTCAGCAGACAGAAAGTAGGGACAACAGTCACTTCACAGGGCAGATTTTTGAA
>JZKD02S0215041.1:0-12078 GCA_000966675.3 Picea glauca
AACCACTTTGACTACTTTGACCTTTTGGGGCTTCTAGATGACATATGAGGGTCCTCCAACTTCATAAGGCCATAAATCTCAAACCGTGAGGAGTTATGTGACGTTCCACATACCACCAGAAATGAAATGACATGTACTATCCATATATAATAGTAGTACCTAAAAATATATAAAAAATCATATCATTATCCATCAAACAAACTTGGGTCCATTACCCAAACTTGGGTTCTCCAACTTCTCATGGACATAACTCTCTAACCGTGAGGAGTTATGTGACGTTCCACATACCATAAGAAATGGCATGAAAATAACTATACATATAGGATAGTTTCACTAAAAAAATCACTGACCTTCATCTCACTATTCCACAAATAAGCATGGGTTCTCTAACCATACTTCTAGGATAACTCAATCCACAAAGCGTCTTCCCGTGAGGGATTTCACCATAAGGGGAACACTTTGGAGTTCATCCATTTGTACTTATTATAAACCATTACAAGACAATAATGAGTCATCTTTACATAAAACAAACTTGGGTCCATTACCAAAACCTTTGTGCTACTGGAATTTGCTACCGTACTTTCTCCAAGGGTTGACATCAATCTACAATATCACTCTTAAATAGTTGACATCAATTACAACCAACAATCCATACCAACTATCCATCAACTTAAGCCAACTTTCTGACAAAGCCCCCCCTACAACCCCCCCGCATGGAGGGGTGTACAATATTCCGGGGTGTACAGTCTTCATGGGGTATAAACATGGTTGAAAACAAAGGCCTATGAAACAAGAATATAATCAGGCTCCACAACCAACAGGGTCAAAGAGAAGAGGGAACAAAGGCAACACATGTGGGTTTCAGCCATAGGAAAGTGTAGCGTCGTACAAAAGTTTCCGTACATACATGTAGGTGGGTTTCAACGGAGACAAGAATTTATGTACACAGGTTTATTAAAGGAAAGGCACCTCAAAAAGTGTTCAGTTCTTGTTCGTACAACATGTCATGATTTGTCAGGTTTGTCTCCAATTGTATTTCTCTCAGTGGGCCATTATCCCTATTACAGGAGCCCTGATTTTAGCATAATAAAATCATTCTTAGCACTGGTTTTCCCTCCCTGGTTCTTCCTGGGGTATTTATCCAAAAATATTGGTGTTCATGTGTGCATGATTTGGTTTCCAGTTTTTTTATTCCACTAGATTTATTGAGTTGAATATTTCAGCAGCGCATTTTTTTTTGTGAGCTGATAATTTGATTTGTAGTAAGGAAATCACTAGATAAAAAGATACCTAGTTGTTGGAGTAAGAGAAATTTCAACATGGTATCAGAGTGCATGATCTGAGGGGAAGCCATATCTCAGATCTATAACTAGTAGGCAGAAATCAAAGGAAATATTTCAGGGAAATAGTCATACTGAGGCAAAACCGGGTTTTGGCAGGTTTATTGAGGTGTAGGTAGGTCACATAAAGCACTATCACGTACATACACAAGATTCTTTGATCACAATCGTGTATACATGGGTTGAAGTGGTCACAATCACATACATACATAGGTTGCAGTGATGACATGCACATACATACGCGGGATCTAATGGTGACAATCGTGTACAAGTCCGTACATGTCAGTATAGGGGCAGTTTTTAGCAGTAGGTTATCGAGACTTAGGGATGACAACAACACCATTAAGAGTTGAATATAGATTGGATGGAGGATCCAATTTCCTCTCTTGGAAAACAAGAGTAACTTTGGTGTTTAAAGAGTATAACCTTTGGGAATTAGTGGACAAAGTAGTTGTTTCACCGATAGATATGACAGCTTTGGAAGCTCACAACAAGAAGGAGATCAAAGCACAGAGGGTAATCTTGGATTCAATGAAGGATCATATAATTCCTCACTTATCCGAGAAGAAGATGACCAACAAGTTGTTAAATTCCTTCGTAGGTTGTTTAAGAGTAAAAACATGAATAGGAAGATGGTCTTAAGGAATAAAATCATATTGATATAGATGTCTAGATCTGATAATGTTACCAGCTATCTCATGAGGATCACACAGGTGCATGATCAATGTGCAGCCATAGGGGAGAAAACATAGGACACAAAGCTTGTGAAGGTGGCATTGAATGGTCTACCCAAGTCATGGGAACCATTTGTCAAGGGAGTTTGTGCTCGGGAACATCTCCCAAATTGGCAAAGACTTTGGCATGATCGCATCCAGGAAGAGACTCAGGAGAAGTCTAAGGGAAACAAGCATGGAGGTAGTGAACATAAATTATCTCTTGTCAGTAAGACAAGTAAGGGAAAAGGAAATAGTTATAGCAAGAAAGGTAATGATGATGGAGGTTCATCATATCTAGGGAAGAAGAAGGACTTGAGTAAAATCAAGTGCTTATCATGTCATAAGAATGGATATTATGCATCTTAGTGTCCAAAGAAGAATAAGAGGNAGTTTTTTTATTCCACTAGATTTATTGAGTTGAATATTTCAGCAGCGCATTTTTTTTTGTGAGCTGCTAATTTGATTTGTAGTAAGGAAATCATTAGATAAAAAGATACCTAGTTGTTGGAGTAAGAGAAATTTCAACATGGTATCAGAGTGCATGATCTGAGGGGAATCCAGATCTAAGATCTATAACTAGTAGGCGGAAATCAAAGGAAATATTTCAGGGAAATAGTCGTACTGAGGCAAAACCGGGTTTTGGCAGGTTTATTGAGGTGTAGGCAGGTCACATAAAGCACTATCACGTACATACACAAGATTCTTTGATCACAATCGTGTATACATGGGTTGAAGTGGTCACAATCACATACAAACACAAGTTGCAGTGATGACATGCACATACATACGCGGGATCTAATGGTGACAATCGTGTACAAGTCCGTACATGTCAGTATAGGGGCAGTTTTTAGAAGTAGGTTATCGAGACTTAGGGATGACAACAACACCATTAAGAGTTGAATATAGATTGGATGGAGGATCCAATTTCCTCTCTTGGAAAACAAGAGTAACTTTGGTGTTTAAAGAGTATAACCTTTGGGAATTAGTGGACAAAGTAGTTGTTTCACCGATAGATATGACAGCTTTGGAAGCTCACAACAAGAAGGAGATCAAAGCACAGAGGGTAATCTTGGATTCAATGAAGGATCATATAATTCCTCACTTATCCGAGAAGAAGATGACCAACAAGTTGTTAAATTCCTTCGTAGGTTGTTTAAGAGTAAAAACATGAATAGGAAGATGGTCTTAAGGAATAAAATCATATTGATATAGATGTCTAGATCTGATAATGTTACCAGCTATCTCATGAGGATCACACAGGTGCATGATCAATGTGCAGCCATAGGGGAGAAAACATAGGACACAAAGCTTGTGAAGGTGGCATTGAATGGTCTACCCAAGTCATGGGAACCATTTGTCAAGGGAGTTTGTGCTCGGGAACATCTCCCAAATTGGCAAAGACTTTGGCATGATCGCATCCAGGAAGAGACTCAGGAGAAGTCTAAGGGAAACAAGCATGGAGGTAGTGAACATAAATTATCTCTTGTCAGTAAGACAAGTAAGGGAAAAGGAAATAGTTATAGCAAGAAAGGTAATGATGATGGAGGTTCATCATATCTAGGGAAGAAGAAGGACTTGAGTAAAATCAAGTGCTTATCATGTCATAAGAATGGATATTATGCATCTTAGTGTCCAAAGAAGAATAAGAGGGGTAACAGAAAGACGCAGACAACAACATCAACAGAGACACAACTTGATGGGTTTGCAACAAAGTTTGAGAAGTATTACTCACTGGTTTATTTTCTTTCTACTAACACAGTCATGAGGAGTGCTTGGTTCTTGAATAATGGTGCATCTCGTCATATTCCAGATGCATTGGAGCTATTTAGCAATCTGGCGGAGAGTGACTCGGATGTTCATGTGGAGCTTGGTGATGATGCCATGTATGCATTGAAGGGAGAGGGAACACTTATGTTACATCTTGAGTCAGGAGGTTTGTTGGATGCCTAGGATTTGTTTTACGTACTAGGTTTGAAGAATTTTCTCTCAGTCTTCGATATGGAGGACAATGGTTTTGTCCTTACTTTTCAGAGAGGGCAACTACACATACATCTAGAGAAAGTTATCCCAAATAGTGCAGTGGTCGTTGGGGTTAGAGAAGGAACTTTATATAGGTTATAGGGAAAGCTTGCTCAGGATTTGGTACATGATAGTGACAACCTATGTGAGTTGTGGCACAAGAGGTTGGGACACCTACACTACATGGCATTGCAGATTCCGAGGAGGATTATTATAGGTCTTCCAGAGTTCAATGTTAAGAAACAATAGTGTGTAGAGGGTGTGCACTTGGAAAGAATTCCAAGTCTATTTTTCCTAGTAGAGAGAGTAGGTCCAAGGGGATCTTGGATATTATCTATTTAGATGTGCATGGGATGATGTTAGCAACATTATTACAAGGATCATCATACTATGTGATGTTTATTGATGATTTTTCTAGGAAAACTTGGATATTCTTTATGAAGACCAAGGATGAGGTCTTCAGTCGATTTCAAGAGTTTAGAGATAAGGTAGAGAACTAAACACGTAAGAATATCAAGGTCTTGAGGTCAGATAATGGTGGAGAGTACACCTCCAATGACTTCAAGGATTTCTACAAAGTGACAGAGATCAAGAGGGAGATGATAGTCTCATACAACCCTCAACAGAATGGGGTTGTAGAGAGAAAGAATCAATCCACCATCGGTTATGTCATGGCTATGATACATGACCAAGCGTTGCCTATGTTTCTTTGGGAAAAGGCGTGTAACATGACATTCTATGTGTAGAAAAAGAGTCCTCACAGAATATTGGGTGATAAGACTCTGGAGGAGGCATTCTTAGGGGTGAAGCCAGAGATAGGACATTTGAGGATCTTTGGTTGTCCAGTTTACATCCATGTGATTATGGAGAAGAGGACGAAGCTAGAGCCTTCATGACATAAGGGTATATTTGTGGGGTAGAATGAGACCTCAAAGGATTACAAGTTCTTGATTTTAGCACAAAGGAAGGAAATTGTGAGTAAAGATGTTAAGTTCGAGGAGAACTTGGAATCTAAGAGATCCCAAGAGTCATCAACAGTGACAGAGGATGAGGAGAAATGAGCTCTGAAGGATGAGCAACAATCAATAGTTCAGACTTTAAGTCGGGAGGAGGAGTTAGCCCCTTACAGTCTTGTTAGGAGACGCAGGTGGCTATTGCAGACATTGAGGGATACAGGTGAGGTTCCTAGGAGTGCAGTCAAAGAGTGCATGCCTAAAAAGAAGTTTCCTAACTATATGGAACTTATGAGTATCACCATTGATGTTGAACCTTCTAGTTTTGAGGAAGAAACAGATCAACAGGTATGGAAGGATGT
Source organism: Picea glauca (assembly GCA_000966675.3). Lineage (NCBI taxonomy): Eukaryota > Viridiplantae > Streptophyta > Pinopsida > Pinales > Pinaceae > Picea > Picea glauca. The sequence continues at coordinate 5,391 of JZKD02S0215041.1, forward strand.
GATGGTAGAGGAGTACACCTCTATTATGAGGAATGATGTTTGGGACATAGTGCCAAGACCGAAGGGGAAGTCACTTGTGAGTTCCAGATAGCTATACAATATCAAGCATGCTGTAGATGGTAGCATCGAGAAGTTCAAATTGAGGTTTGTGGAAAGAGGGTTCTCCTAGAAAGAGGGAGTGGACTACGAGGAGACATTTGCTCCAGTCGCCAGGTATGCTTCTATTTGATCTGTTATTTTTATTGCTTTAGTTATGGGGTGGGGGATACACCATATGGATGTGAAAACAACTTTCCTCAATGGGATCATTGAGGAAGAAGTATACATAGAGAAAAGTTAGGGATTTGAGGTACATGGGAGGGAGTCTCATGGATGTAGGCTTAAGAAATCCTTATATGGACTCAAACATGCACCGAGGGCATGGTATTCCAGGATCGATAGATACTTCTAGAGTATGGGCTTTGCCGAGAGTGTGGTGGATTCTAAATTGTACTTCATACTTGTTGGGGAAGATCCACTCATCTTGGTTCTATATGTTTATGATTTATTTCTCACATGTGCAGAGGAGCTTATTGTAAGGTGCAAAGAGGATTTAGTGAGTGGGTTTGAGATGAAGCACATTGGCTTGATGCATTATTTCTCAAGGTTATAGGTATCTCAAGTATCGAGAGAGATCTTACTTGGTCAAGGGAAATATGCATTAGAGATCTTGAGGAGATTCAGGATGGAGGAATGTAAACCTATGATTACCAATCTAAAAAGGGCTATCACTTCAGATTCGGAGTTGGTGGATCCCAGGATATACAAGAAGATGATAGGGTCCTTGATGTATTAGGTCAACATGAGGCCAAATATTTGTTTTGATGTAAATACCTTGAGTCAGTTCATGGTGGAGTCGAGGAAAGTGCATTGGGTAGCAATGAAACATGTGCTCAAATACTTGAGAGGTACAATGGAGTATGGATTGAGGTACCTTAGAGGAGATGGAGTGGAGTTACTAGGATATACAAACTCATATTGGGCATGATATGAAAATACCACACTAGTTCTGATACCAATTTGATATGAAAATATCAACAAACTCTGATATCAATTCATCCCAAAGAGTCCTTAGATGTCAATACACATATACATTCGACTAGATTCGGGAAATTGAAGATTTTTTGACTATTTACAAACTATCATGTGAATGTCTTACTTCTCTATAAACCCATAAACTAATGAATAACTTGATTTGTAAATGAGATAATACAACATAAAATAAAATAACTCAAATACACATGTAATTGAAATACATCATTGCATCTTCAAAGTCCCTTTGAATAACATGATTGTTCTTCATAACCTCAAAATTCCAAATTTCATTACAATATAAGCTTACAAAAACATAATTTTAAAGATGCTCCGAAAATCCACTGCTCAAATGCATAAATGGAGTGCACCGTTGAATTCTTGATGAAAAATCGTGCAAAATTGATATAAAATACATGAAATTCCATCAAAGTGACCCCCAACACGCTTTAGGGTGTTACCTTACTGCCTTGTACCCTCGACATGCATTACAAGGAAAACACCTGCATTAATTGTGTATCAGGATGTGTTCCTACATTTGAATGTGTGTACAAAGCCTTGGGGTTCACACCATTAAATAGGGCGCCCCTTCTAACCAAGTCCCAAAATTCATGGCAAGGTTTAATTACAGAGTTGTTGGTTTGTTTAAACATACCATATATATGGCTTGGTGGTTAAAAATCATGGCATATAAAGTGGAGGTTGGGGGTTCTATTCCCCCCCGACCCTTGTGGTTTGTTTTACAAATGGTTATAATATATATACTATATATAGTATATAGTACAAAAACCTCCCGCACGAATCTTTGGAGTTATATACAAAGTTTTTAACCGTTCGATAAGTTATAGGATTATGTGATATTGTTATAACACATATAATTATATGCTATAAACAACATATAAGTGTAACCCCCACGCGAAATAAGGTCAAGATCCCCACAAATAGTGTGTTGGTTCAATCTGTTGGTTGGTTTTAATTTTAAACATGTCGTAAGTAATATATATAATATATATGCCAACAAACTCCCGCACAANAGTAGGTTATCGAGACTTAGGGATGACAACAACACCATTAAGAGTTGAATATAGATTGGATGGAGGATCCAATTTCCTCTCTTGGAAAACAAGAGTAACTTTGGTGTTTAAAGAGTATAACCTTTGGGAATTAGTGGACAAAGTAGTTGTTTCACCGATAGATATGACAGCTTTGGAAGCTCACAACAAGAAGGAGATCAAAGCACAGAGGGTAATCTTGGATTCAATGAAGGATCATATAATTCCTCACTTATCCGAGAAGAAGATGACCAACAAGTTGTTAAATTCCTTCGTAGGTTGTTTAAGAGTAAAAACATGAATAGGAAGATGGTCTTAAGGAATAAAATCATATTGATATAGATGTCTAGATCTGATAATGTTACCAGCTATCTCATGAGGATCACACAGGTGCATGATCAATGTGCAGCCATAGGGGAGAAAACATAGGACACAAAGCTTGTGAAGGTGGCATTGAATGGTCTACCCAAGTCATGGGAACCATTTGTCAAGGGAGTTTGTGCTCGGGAACATCTCCCAAATTGGCAAAGACTTTGGCATGATCGCATCCAGGAAGAGACTCAGGAGAAGTCTAAGGGAAACAAGCATGGAGGTAGTGAACATAAATTATCTCTTGTCAGTAAGACAAGTAAGGGAAAAGGAAATAGTTATAGCAAGAAAGGTAATGATGATGGAGGTTCATCATATCTAGGGAAGAAGAAGGACTTGAGTAAAATCAAGTGCTTATCATGTCATAAGAATGGATATTATGCATCTTAGTGTCCAAAGAAGAATAAGAGGAGTAATAGAAAGATGCATACAACAACATCAACGGAGACATAACTTGATGGGTTTGCAACGAAGTTTGAGAAGTATTACTTACTGGTTTATTTCTTTTCTACTAACACAGTCATGAGGAGTGCTTGGTTCTTGAATAATGGTGCATCTCGTCATATTCCAGATGCATTGGAGCTATTTAGCAATCTGGCGGAGAGTGACTCAGATGTTCATGTGGAGCTTGGTGATAATGCCATGTATGCATTGAAGGGAGAGGGAACACTTATGTTACATCTTGAGTCAGGAGGTTTGTTGGATGCCTAGGATTTGTTTTACGTATCAAGTTTGAAGAATTTTCTCTCAGTCTTCAATATGGAGGACAATGGTTTTGTCCTTACTTTTCAGAGAGGGCAACTACACATACGTCTAGAGAAAGTTATCCCAGATAGTGCAGTGGTAGTTGGGGTTAGAGAAGGAACTTTATATAGGTTATAGGGAAATCTTGCTCAGGATTTGGTACACGATAGTGACAACCTATGTGAGTTGTGGCACAAGAGGTTGGGACACCTACACTACATGGCATTGCAGATTCTGAGGAGGATTATTATAGGTCTTCCAGAGTTCAATGTTAAGAAACAATAGTGTGTAGAGGGTGTGCACTTGGAAAGAATGCCAAGTCTATTTTTCCTAGTAGCGAGAGTAGGTCCAAGGGGATCTTGGATATTATCTATTTAGATGTGCGTGGGATGATAGCAACATTATTAAAAGGATCGTCATACTATGTGATGTTTATTGATGATTTTTCTAGGAAAAATTGGATATTCTTTATGAAGACCAAGGATGAGGTCTTCATTCGATTTCAAGAGTTTAGAGATAAGGTAGAGAACCAAACATGTAAGAATATCAAGGTCTTGAGGTTAGATAATGGTGGAGAGTACACCTCCAATGACTTCAAGGATTTCTACAAAGTGACAGAGATCAAGAGGGAGATGATAGTCTCATACAACCCTCAATAGAATGGGGTTGTAGAGAGAAAGAATCAGTCCACCATCGGTTATATCATGGCTATGATACATGACCAAGCGTTGCCTATGTTTCTTTGGGAAAAGGCATGTAACATGACATTGTATGTGTAGAAAAAGAGTCCTCACGGGATATTGGGTGATAAGACTCTGGAGGAGGCATTCTTAGGGGTGAAGCCAGAGATATGACATTTGGGGATCTTTGGTTGTCCAATTTACATCCATGTGATTATGGAGAAGAGGATGAAGCTAGAGCCTTCATGACATAAGGGTTTATTTGTGGGGTAGAATGAGACCTCAAAGGATTACAAGTTCTTGATTTCAGCACAAAGGAAGGAAATTGTGAGGAAAGATGTTAAGTTCGAGGAGAACTTGGAATCTAAGATATCCCAAGAGTCATCAATAGTGACAGAGGATGAGGAGAAATGAGCTCTGAAGGATGAGCAACAATCAATAGTTCAAACTTTAAGTCGGGAGGAGGAGTTAGCCCCTTACAGTCTTGTTAGGAGACACAGGTGGCTATTACAGACATTCAGGGATACAGGTGAGGTTCCTAGGAGTGTGGTCAAAGAGTGCAGGCCTCCAAAGAAGTTTCCTAACTATATGGCACTTATGAGTATCACCATTGATGTTGAACCTTCTAGTTTTGAGGAAGCAACAGATCAACATGTATGGCAGGATGTGATGGTAGAGGAGTACACCTCTATTATGAGGAATGATGTTTGGGACATAGTGCCAAGACAGAAGGGGAAGTCACTTGTGAGTTCCAGATAGCTCTACAATATCAAGCATGCTGTAGATGGTAGCATCGAGAAGTTCAAATTGAGGTTTGTGGAAAGAGGGTTCTCCTAGAAAGAGGGAGTGGACTACGAGGAGACATTTGCTCCAGTCGCCAGGTATGCTTCTATTTGATCTGTTATTTTTATTGCTTTAGTTATGGGGTGGGGGATACACCATATGGATGTGAAAACAACTTTCCTCAATGGGATCATTGAGGAAGAAGTATACATAGAGAAAAGTTAGGGATTTGAGGTACATGGGAGGGAGTCTCATGGATGTAGGCTTAAGAAATCCTTATATGGACTCAAACATGCACCGAGGGCATGGTATTCCAGGATCGATAGATACTTCTAGAGTATGGGCTTTGCCGAGAGTGTGGTGGATTCTAAATTGTACTTCATACTTGTTGGGGAAGATCCACTCATCTTGGTTCTATATGTTTATGATTTATTTCTCACATGTGCAGAGGAGCTTATTGTAAGGTGCAAAGAGGATTTAGTGAGTGGGTTTGAGATGAAGCACATTGGCTTGATGCATTATTTCTCAAGGTTATAGGTATCTCAAGTATCGAGAGAGATCTTACTTGGTCAAGGGAAATATGCATTAGAGATCTTGAGGAGATTCAGGATGGAGGAATGTAAACCTATGATTACCAATCTAAAAAGGGCTATCACTTCAGATTCGGAGTTGGTGGATCCCAGGATATACAAGAAGATGATAGGGTCCTTGATGTATTAGGTCAACATGAGGCCAAATATTTGTTTTGATGTAAATACCTTGAGTCAGTTCATGGTGGAGTCGAGGAAAGTGCATTGGGTAGCAATGAAACATGTGCTCAAATACTTGAGAGGTACAATGGAGTATGGATTGAGGTACCTTAGAGGAGATGGAGTGGAGTTACTAGGATATACAAACTCATATTGGGCATGATATGAAAATACCACACTAGTTCTGATACCAATTTGATATGAAAATATCAACAAACTCTGATATCAATTCATCCCAAAGAGTCCTTAGATGTCAATACACATATACATTCGACTAGATTCGGGAAATTGAAGATTTTTTGACTATTTACAAACTATCATGTGAATGTCTTACTTCTCTATAAACCCATAAACTAATGAATAACTTGATTTGTAAATGAGATAATACAACATAAAATAAAATAACTCAAATACACATGTAATTGAAATACATCATTGCATCTTCAAAGTCCCTTTGAATAACATGATTGTTCTTCATAACCTCAAAATTCCAAATTTCATTACAATATAAGCTTACAAAAACATAATTTTAAAGATGCTCCGAAAATCCACTGCTCAAATGCATAAATGGAGTGCACCGTTGAATTCTTGATGAAAAATCGTGCAAAATTGATATAAAATACATGAAATTCCATCAAAGTGACCCCCAACACGCTTTAGGGTGTTACCTTACTGCCTTGTACCCTCGACATGCATTACAAGGAAAACACCTGCATTAATTGTGTATCAGGATGTGTTCCTACATTTGAATGTGTGTACAAAGCCTTGGGGTTCACACCATTAAATAGGGCGCCCCTTCTAACCAAGTCCCAAAATTCATGGCAAGGTTTAATTACAGAGTTGTTGGTTTGTTTAAACATACCATATATATGGCTTGGTGGTTAAAAATCATGGCATATAAAGTGGAGGTTGGGGGTTCTATTCCCCCCCGACCCTTGTGGTTTGTTTTACAAATGGTTATAATATATATACTATATATAGTATATAGTACAAAAACCTCCCGCACGAATCTTTGGAGTTATATACAAAGTTTTTAACCGTTCGATAAGTTATAGGATTATGTGATATTGTTATAACACATATAATTATATGCTATAAACAACATATAAGTGTAACCCCCACGCGAAATAAGGTCAAGATCCCCACAAATAGTGTGTTGGTTCAATCTGTTGGTTGGTTTTAATTTTAAACATGTCGTAAGTAATATATATAATATATATGCCAACAAACTCCCGCACAA
>JZKD02S0215063.1:10080-21956 GCA_000966675.3 Picea glauca
GTTCTTGGAGAATGTGTCCTGACTTCCGTGCTCTCAACAAACTAACCATCAAAGACAAATTTCCCATTCCTGTCATTGATGACCTCTTGGATGAATTGAGTGGTGCCCAATTCTTTACCAAACTCGATCTTCACTTGGGCTATCACTAGATACGTATGAAAGAGGCTGACATTCCCAAGACCGCCTTTCTCACTCATGAGGGCCATTATGAGTTTTTGGTCATGCCCTTTGGTTTGTGTAACGCCCCCTCAACCTTCCAGAGCCTCATGAACCATGTATTCCACCCTTTTCTCCTTCATTTTTTCTTAGTTTACTTTGATGATATCCTCATCTATATCAAAACCTGGACAGACCATCTTACTCATGTGGATCAAGTTCTCTGCCTACTCTCTCAGCACCAACTTTTCCTGAAACAGTCCAAATGTGCTTTTGGTGCCTCAGAAGTGGAATACTTGGGTCACCTGGTGGGAAAGGATGGTGTTAGGGTGTACCCGAAAAAGATTAAAGCTATGCAAGACTGGTTGCACCCAAAGACTCTCAAAATATTGCGTGGATTTTTGGGCCTCACAGGGTATTATCGCAAGTTCGTTAAGAACTACGAAAATATTGCAACACCTCTCACGGCTCTCCTCAAAAAGAACTCTTTCACTTGGACTCTAGTAGCTGCTCAAGATTTTCAAACCTTGAAGATGGCCATGTGCACCACTCCGGTTCTGGCCCTTCCCAACTTCACAAAGACCTTTGTGTTGGAATGTGACACCTCAAGGAAAGGAATTGGCGTTGTTCTTATGCAAGAGGGTCGACCTTTGGCCTTCACTAGCAATCAACTGTCTGAAAAGAATATGGTCAAACCCATTTATGAAAAATAACTGTTAGCGATTCTGCATGCCATTGAGTTGTGGCGTCCGTATCTCTGGGGGCAACGCTTCCAAATTAAGACAGACCATAAAAGCCTCAAGTACTTTCTGGAACAACGCATTTCCTCCCAGGAACAACAAAAATGGGTGACTAAGCTCTTTGGATATGATTATGAGATCATTTACAAGAAGGGAAAAGATAATGTTGTGGCAGATGCACTGTCCCGAAAATATGAAGATGAAGGATCCCTTTTTTCTCTTTCCTTCATTGTACCCGATTGGCTCCAAGCTGTGCGCCAGGAATGGCTTCAAGATCCCAAAATTTCACATCTGATCTAGCAAATGCAGAACAAGGCTCCGGCTCCCCTAGGGTACTCCTGGCTCTAAGATGAGCTTCGATACAAAGGTCATTTGTATTTAAGTAAACAATCCAAGCTCAAATCCACGGTACTTTCTGAGCTTCATGCTACACCCACAGCGGGGCACTCAGGGTTCACCAAAACATATGACCAATTCAAACGTTCCTTTTTCTGGGATGGTATGAAACAGGACATCCGTAAGATTGTCGCTGAATGTGAGGTGTGTCAACGCAACAAGGGAGAAACAGTCAAATCTCCATGCACCCTCCAACCGCTTCCGATTCTCCCTGCTATTTGGAAGGATATCTCTATGGACTTTATTACAGGCTTACCCAAATCAGGGAATAAATCAGTCATAATGGTGGTGGTGGATCGCCTTTCCAAGTATGATCATTTTTGCACTCTTCCCCACCCATTTATTGCATCCACGGTGGCTCAAATTTTCATGGACCAGGTCTTCAAGCTTCATGGCATGCCGCACTCTATTGTTTCCGATCGAGACCCAAATTTCACAAGAAATTTTTGGCAAGAGCTGTTTAAGCTACAAGGCACACAATTGCATCTCAGCTCAGCTTATCATCCCCAGATGGATGGTCAAACGGAAGTTGTCAACAAGTGTTTGGAAACATATCTGAGGTGCTTTGCCTTTGAAAAACAACACCAGTGGGCTCAATCGTTACCCCTCACCGAATGGTGGTACAACACTACATACCATACAACCACTCGCATGACTCCTTTTGAAGTGGTATATGGACAAAAGCCACCTTCAGTTCTCTCATACTTATCAGGTACCTCGAAGGTCCAGGCGGTTGACCAAACACTTACAGTCCGAGAGGATATCCTTCATACCCTTAAAGAGAACTTGGTGATGGCACAGAATAGAATGAATCAGCAAGTAGATCAAGGTCGGTTTGAACGTCAATTTGCAGAAGGGGATCAGGTGTTTCTGAGACTGCAACCATATAAGCAAACTTCCCTCAAGGTCGAGCATTGTCATAAACTAGCACCCAAATTTTATGGCCCTTACACAATTCTCAAGCATGTGGGACAAGTCGCATATCAAATAGCTCTTCCCAGCCAATCGAAGCTACATCATGTTTTTCATGTTTCATGCTTGAAGAAGGTGATTGGAACCAGGTGCCAAATTCAAACCAACCTTCCAGAGTTAGCTGAAGAAGGATCCATTTGGCTACAGCCAGAAGCAGTTTTGGACTAGCGTGAGCGTCGCCTGCGTTAGAGAACCATCAAGGAAGTGCTAGTACAACAGAAAGATATGACTCCAAAAGATGCCACTTGGGAACCAACTACCATTCTGCAGCAGTTTCCACACCTCAAGCCTTGAGGACAAGGCTATTTTTAAGGGGGTGGATATGTTAAGGTCCTAACCCGCACATAGGTAGATCAATGTATTCAAATGTAATAAAGGTCAATATTAATAAGGCCGTTCAATAAAATAGAATAAGGCGGATGTAAGAAGACCTAATAGAAGCTTCCACTTTTAGAAGGATCTTCCTCTAGATGCTTCTCTTAATAGACATATTTAGTATAAATAAGCATCGAGGGTATGAGAACCCTAGCTAGGAGATTATTGTAATAGACCGCTGCTTGATTGGAGGTTGCCCCCTCGAAGAGGCCTGTGAACATTGCTTTCTTAATCAAAGTGTTATTTCTATTGCTATTGTTATATCATTTCTGTGTATTGTGAAGATTATGCTGGATATTTTACTGTTATTCTGTCATTTCTAGCATTTTATTTTTGTTTTGCATATTTTATATATCTGGTATCTTGCAACTTCTCTCCTCTTATGCAGTGGTCATATAATCAAATTCCATAATTCCCTTTCAAATTAAATGACTCATAAATCTCCATATTAAGCCATTCTTCCAAAAAACTACTTATATCTATGAAAGTTCACAAATCTCCATTTTAAAAACCATTCTTCCGAAAAATACTTATCTCCTCTTTCTGTGGTGGAATAGATGTTCTCATATAATATTTCATGTACATGAAGAAAACACAAATCAACACATGTATATTAAGTCATTCCTCAAAAACCATTTAAATATTTCATCTTTGGGATGTATTCATATTACATATAATCAAATGTTCTTTGAAATTATTTGTGAGCTAGCTCACATATACATATGCATAGATTATTTGTAAATCTATTTGAGTGTTGGTTTTTGTGGTTAGTAAGAGTTTGAAAATATCTTGGAAAGAAGGAATTTACTTCCTTGTATGTAGAAAACACAAATGTCCATACTACGCCATTCTTGGACAAGAAAGAAAAGAATGCAATCGAAGAAAATTTAGAAACTTTCCATTTTTTGATATGAGATATAGTTTGTTCTCAAATAATCAAATGTTCAAGTTCAAAATTAGGTCTTCATCATGATCTAAACTTAAATAAGTTTGAATGTACACCATTTAATACAATGATAAACTTATATAGTGGTTCTATATATTTCAAAATAATTGATCAAAGTGTTGAATAGGAACTTGGTTAAACTAAAAATTCTAGAAAACAAAAATTTGATAAAAGTAAAAAACATACATTTATGAATCATCCTAAATGGACGCATCCTTCCCAAATATGGGTGCTTCCTCCGCTTCCTCCTAAATCCCAATATCCCTCCCAAACACATTCTCAGGTTTACTCTTCTCCACATTACCCTATATAACACATTTCAAATTTGAAAATTCAAAAATTAAATTTAAATGATTATAACACATTAAATTTAAATGATTTTAACACATTAAATGATACCCGTGAAATCTCACTCTCTTCAAACTCTCCCAATGAGAATTGAGACAAGTCTACTCAAGTAGTAGGAGATGGAATAGGGATCTGTGAACAACACAACTAAGAACTAAATCTAGGATTCAAGGTGTTCACATTTATACAAAATTATAAATGTTGTTGATCTCTTATTCAAAAGATTGGAGATTGAACACTAAAGTGCTCATCTGTGGATATTAGAAAAAACATACCCGATTCAACCCATCCAAATTTAAACTTGTGGAATCAAGTCCCCTATTTACTGGAGATTCATTTAACATATCTCCAAACTGTAATTAATGACAATAACAACTCGATTATTTCTATAGATACAATGATATCTAAATCTAGATTTAGAAGTAAACTATCTTAAAATGCGTAAAAAATTTACTAACTAGAACACATACCAATCTGTTGTTCCGGTCATCATTCTAAATGACCTTCTTCCAACCATCATGGAAATTTTTTTCATACTCCTTAACATATTCTACTGACATTTTATCTAACTCCGCATCTGTTTTATAAATAAATGTGGCCCGGGAATTGGCTTCCGCTTGCTGATGGTTCATGCCAACATCAACACCATAAAAAATCGCTTCCAAATTTTCCCTGATTGAATTCCTAGCCTCTTTTCCAGCCCATTATATAGCTCACAACTCTGAATGTGAAGAAAATTCCCCTGTTGGGTGAGGTACTAAAGGTTGTGAAGGCCTCGACAATGTCACATTTTGATATGCCCCTTTGCGATCATATGTCTATCCTTTACCAGTCTCATAATAATCGGATAGTAGACCAATATAATAAGGGTGCATGTGAAAGAAAAACTCTGCATAAAAGTGTCTTGCAAAATAGTGTGGAGCCTCATCGTTCCACGACAATTTCTCATATGCCACCAAAAATCTATTATACAGATGTCCTACAATGTCAGGGTGCTTAAAATATTGCACCTTCAACATCTTCCACTTTGGCCCATCTTTGAAATCGAACATCGAAATTGCGTCTTCTTTTGAAACTTTATTTTTTACTACCTCCCATTTATCAGGGCTTGTCACCTCTGACTTTTGTCGCCTCATTAAATAGACAAAATTGTCAGTGGTTGGCCCCATATTATGATATGCGTCCATAAAGTTCTGCAATGAATGAAAAACAATTTGCAAGCTTTGTTTACTCTCCTAAGGGAGTTCCAAGACCACCAAATCATTTTCCAACCTCCTTTTAACACCTGAGCATCGATCAAGGGTCATTTCTTCAGTAATCCATTCCCAGGGAAGTTCATCACCAACATTTGAAGGATAGGTGGACGTAGATGTGTAATATTTTGTTTCTTGATAACGCGGCCTCCTAAATCCACCTTCACCCTCTGCATCGACAACAACAAAAATAAACAAAATCAAAGAAAATTACCAGAAATATTCTCTTATCCTGAGGTATTCCCTACATTCTCAGGTGTAGGAGTATCAATGTGCAACCTATCTAAGAAGGCTGCATCCATAACAATTGTTTTATCACATTCTGCAGTTGATCTATTCACATACTCATTTGAAAATATCCTCTAACGAGATTTTTGTTGGTCACTCGAAGTCTCAGTTGAAGAAGGAGTTCATCTTCTTCCTTCTTGGGAGAGCCTAGAGTGTTTCCAATGAATGTTTAGAGAATCCCATGTTGACATCTCTCCTCAATATCTATCCTTTGAAAATTCATGAAAAGTTAAGCACAAGACAAGTACGAGTTAATATCTCCAACATTGACCAACAAAAATTATGAAGATAGAGAAAAAAATAAGACAAAATTAATAGAAATGTTCTTTATGTTAGACACAATTATAATAGGGTGATGCATAACTCCACTACCCATGCCCATTTCAAATATACTTTGGTTCCTTAATATTAGCACAAATAACCTTGGTAAATCCACCAATAGTACATGGGTCAAAGTCTGGTAACAGAGTAGCGTTTATCTATATGACTAATCAAATTTCATGCATCCAACATGTATGGAGCACAGTCCATGAAAATCAATGATTAACTTTATGCCATGTTTGGTTGGATGGAAGAAATATGCCATATACAAAGCAATGGAACTATGTATCAATAGATTTGTATTACACTTGGAGGGGGAATTAATAGAGAAAATGTATTATATGATTGCAATTTGTTGGAATTCTATTTATGACAGACCTTTTTATATACTGAGCGTTTGTGATTTGATGATTTAACGCTACTAAACATTCATTTATATGAGGTTATAAAGTGTTGTTTGTATGCTTACTGACCTTCTTCCAGTGACCTCGTCGATACAGGGGCTAAGAATGGCCTCTGAATCATTTTGGTATATCCATCATGTCATAAACCCCGTGGAAAACCAGGACTTGGGCGGGTGATTCCAATGCTTGTGTAAATACAAAGGGTAATACACCACCATATTCAACTAGTATCTTATCCAAAGGTTAATAGAAGCTCATCTTCAATTAAATTCTTGTGTAAATACAAAGGGTAATATATCATTAACAAGGGTCAATGATCTATTATCTCAAATGCTCGTGTAAATGAGGCTTTGACATGAAATATTGATGTCGTTGATCAATTTCACTATCAATTCAAAGCGATTGTTACATATTTCAGTGAATCTGGCTTTGACATGAAATATTGATGTCGTTGATCAGTTTCACTATCAATTAAAAGCGATTGTTACATATTTCAGTGAATCTATTCTAGAGGTTGAGGGAATGACATTAGTGAATATACTACCTATGTTTCAAAGTTTATTTCTATTTATAATAGTTTTATAATGGATATCATTGTTTTTGGGTTTCCTAGTAGCCTTGTCACACCCCGAGAATCAAACCTTCATAAAGTTTGACTTCTGCAAGTTCTTGGCAAATATAATGCACCAACAATTTTTTAATTTTAGGGGTACCAGGTCATTCAGGTACCAATCTCACTTGATCCATATGTTAATCCATCAAAACAACTCACATCTGGGTTATTTTAAGTCTAGTATGGTGAATGACCAACCAACATGTTTCTCTCCCAACCATTGAGTGGTTTCCTATGGTAAGAGATCATGTAAACTCTTTTATGTAAGTGAAGGTTTTTTGCAGTATGTAAACTCTTTTATGTCTATATTAGACTTTATTATCCAAAATGAAGTATTCGTTATAATTATTCTTTTAGTCAAAGGGTCACTACAATTGCAAAACAACACCAAAGTGGGAGACTGGTTCCTTGAAGGCCAAACCTGGTGGTCCATAGTCCTAAGTGTGGGGTTGTGTGCCCTCTTTCCTAACTAAACTATTGGTTGGTTGGTTTGTGCGGTTCTAATGAAGAACGAATGAATGCCAAATCTATCTATGGGAAGGTAATGGCTCCCCAACCTATATTTTCCATGGTCTTGGAAGGTGACATTGATCCTAACCTCATGATCTCTTCTGAGGGGCTACCTAACTAACTAAGTAAAGGAAAAACCAAATCTACACAAGTAGGTCACTCATGTCTTACACAGAGATGTGACCAAGAATCGTGACATGAAATATTGATGTCGTTTATCAGTTTCGCTATCAATGCAAAGCGACTGTTACATATTTCGGTGTATCTATTCTGGAGGTTGAGGGAATAACTACAATGAATATACTACCTATGTTTCACTGTTTGTTTTCTATTTGTTGTGCTATATTAATGTAGATTTTCCATAACATATTACAATGTAATATGACATAACATATTACAATGTAATATGTCATAACATATATTACTATATAACATATTACATTGTAATATGTTATAACATATTCCAATGTTATAATAGTGAATATACTACCTATGTTTCAGTGTATCTGTTCTGGAGAGGGAATGACCCCAGTGAATATATTGCCTATGTTTCAAAATTTGTTTCTATTTATAATAGTTTTATAATGGATATCATTGTTTTTGGGTTTCCTAGTAGCTTTGTCACACCCCGAGAATCAAACTTTCATAAAGTTTGACTTATGCAAGTTCTTGGAAAATACAATGCACCAACATTTTTTTTATTTTAGGGGTACCATGTCATTTAGGTACCAGTCTCACTTGATCCATATGTTAATCCATCAAAACTACTCACATATGGGTTATTTTAAGTCTAGGATGGTGAATGACTAGCCAACATGTTTTTCTCCCAACCATTGAGTGGCTGCCTATGGTAAGAGATCATGTCACCAGTGAAGGTTTTTTGCAGTATGTAAACTCTTTTACTTCTATATTAGACTTTATTATCCAAAATGAAGTATTCATTATAATTTTTCCTTTAGTCAAAGGGTCACTACAATTGCAAAACAACACCAAAGTGGGAGATTGGTTCCTTTTCGAGCAGTTTACTATGATAAGAGTCTATGGTTTGGAAGAGAAGCCATATCAAAAGTGAGTGTTGAATTTGGTTGTTCTAGAGACTAAAAAAAGTGAAATTCAGTCAGTTGTTGACTAAAATGACAAGCATATATTACATTAAATTTTGATCATATGAATTTCAAAGAAAAACCAAATCTACACAAGTAGGTCACTCATGTCTTACACAGAGATGTGACCAAGACTCATGGCAATATGAAGAAATTGAAATAGGCATTAATCAAAGTGGAGAAATAGCTGAGGCAAGATAAAGTGGTTATTACAACAAGGATTTTCAGAATCAACAATCTGTAAAATTATATTTATAACTTATGATACTCTAATATTACATATGTAAAAATGGATTTATAAATTGAATTCCTAAAGATTTAAAATTTTTATAAAATACAAAATGTTTGAAATCGAAAGTTGGACAGTTTGAATTTTTTATGAAATTTTTATAAAATACAAAACGTTTGAAATGACTATGACTTGGCCGCAAGGATCCAACCATGTGGCCAAGTCATGGGCATGCACACATCTTGGCCACAGGGCTCCCCCCCCCCACGTCCAAGTCACAACCAATTTTAATAAGAGATTATCTATGCACATAAAAGCAAGGAATTTGAATCTAAGTCTTTAACACCAGAGTAAAATCAGTAGATTCGGCTTGTGGACGACTGCTCAGGCACAGACTAATCATAGAAGTACAAATTTATTTGTATTATATTTACAAGAAATATAATTTATTAAAAATATTAAGATGATGTTCATTGGATAATATTTGAATATAACCGAAAGAACGAAATATATTTCTATGCATAAAGTGTAACAACCCTAGTAGAATATATGTTTAGGGATTATTAAGTAAAAATTTATTAGGTAATTAATTTTTCTAACATGTTATTAACTAAACAAAGATTGGTATAATGATATTAATTAAATATTTATTAGTTAATTAATTTTTATAATTTTTATAATTAATTACCTATTACATTCAATGACATGGGTATTAAATTTAAAAGGGTTAATATATTTGATTGTTTAAATTAAAGGATTACGTATATGGAGGGGATAAGGAGCATTAATAATCGGATAAGGAACATTAATAATAAGATAAGGAGCATTAATAATCGGATAAGACAATGAATGTGGGGATAAGGAAAGGGGAAGGAGGCATATGAGGGGGAGGCTTACGGAAGAGGGGGGAGAGGATTATTTTTTAGGGTTCTCTTGGAGTTGCTGGGGAGTTTTGAGTTCTGCAGTTGGGAAGGATCAATATAGGGGGCACCAGTTTGCTGGGGTTTTTGGGCACGAGGGCTAGGATCCCTTACGGTATCCTAGATCTAGGGAGCTGCACAGTCTCTGTTCCTAGTTGGTAGGGAGGAAAACTAGGTTTTGGGGCACAGTTTGGTCAAAGAAACAGGCTGGGCAGAGCAACAGGGAAAAGCAACAGGGAGGACATTCAGAGGTCGAGAATTTAGCATCACACAGAAGTATTCTTAGATATGCATTCTCATGAATATGTAATGGTTATTTAAAATTATTAGCATGTTGTTATATGAATTTCTGCTACTTATATGAATTTATGCTAATATGATGAATGAAAGAAATTAATTAGAAGTAATTTTTATCTGTTTAAATTTATGAGTATTTTTAAGCTTAATTTAAAATTAGGTTCTTACATAATGGTATCAGAGCTTCATCTTGAAGCACTGGGGCCTTAAGGGCCAAGTTCCCAGCTCCAACTCCAACTCCGCCTAACCTACAAACCAAGCACAAAAATTTTAACACAAATATAAATATAAATGACATACATATTGAAAATGTAAAGGAAGCAGAGGCCTTACACCATAGAAAATATCACAATAAAAACAACACTTTAAAGACCAAAGACAAAACTAGGCTACAGTATAGTACTAGGACCTGCTAATTTTCTTTAATATTTTTTTTTACCACTAAGAGGTTTTATCTCTTGGTTTTATTTTTGAAATGCTTCAAACATATGCAGAATGTAATTTCCTTTCATTTTGAATAGAAATTATGATTTTTCTAAGAAAATGAATATCTACATCGTCTATTATACATTAATGGAAAATCATTTTTGGAACAAAAACATAGTATACGGTGCCAGATATAATATAACTGCGTCCTTCTATAAATTACTTCTTGATCAGAGCTTGGAAGACATACATCAATGAAACCCCATATAATCAGTTAAAAGAATGCATAAACATTACGAGGGGTTTTACTTAGCATAAGTTGCCAAACTTCACTTAGCAACCTAAAAAGGGTTTTCTACTGCACAAAATCTTCAAGAGTTATCTTCTTTGTGCTAGGACNAATGAATGTGGGGATAAGGAAAGGGGAAGGAGGCATATGAGGGGGAGGCTTACGGAAGAGGGGGGAGAGGATTATTTTTTAGGGTTCTCTTGGAGTTGCTGGGGAGTTTTGAGTTTTGTAGTTGGGAAGGATCAGTATAGGGGGCACCGGTTTGCTGGGGGTTTTGGGCACGAGGGCCAGGATCCCTTACGGTATCCTAGAGCTAGGGAGCCACACAGGCTCTGTTCCTAGTTGGCAAGGAGGAAAAATCGATTTTGGGACACAGTTTGGTCAAAGAAACAGGCTGAGCAGAGCAACAGGGAAAAACAACAGGGAGGAGATTCAGAGGCCAGGAATTTAGCATCACACAGAAGTATTCTTAGGTATGCATTCTCATGAATATGTAATGGTTATTTAAAATTATTAGCATGTTGTTATATGAATTTCTGCTACTTATATGAATTTATGCTACTTATATGATGAATGAAAGAAATTAATTGGAAGTAATTTTTATCTGTTTAAATTTATGAGTATTTTAAGCTTAATTTAAAATTAGGTTCTTACATAATGGTATCAAAGCTTCATCTTGAAGCACTGGGGCCTTAAGGGCCAAGTTCCTAGCTCCAACTCCAGCTCTGCCTAACCTGCAAACCAAGAACAGAAATTTTAACACAAATATAAATATAAATGACATACATATTGAAAATGTAAAGGAAGCAGAGGCCTTACACCATAGCAAATATCACAATAAAAACAAAACTTTAAAGACCAAAGACAAAACTAGGCTACAATATAGTACTAGGACCTGCTAATTTTCTTTAATATTTTTTTTTACCACTAAGAGGTTTTATCTCTTGGTTTTCTTTTTGAAATGCTTCAAACATATGCAGAATGTAATTTCCTTTCATTTCGAATAGAAATTATGATTTTTCTAAGAAAATGAATATCTACATCGTCTATTATACATTAATGGAAAATCATTTTTGGAACAAAAACATAGTATATGGTGCCAGATATAATATAACTGCGTCCTTCTATAAATTACTTCTTGATCAATGAAACCCCATATAATCAGTTAAAAGACCGCATAAACATTACGAGGGGTTTTACTTAGCATAAGTTGCCAAACTTCACTTAGCAACCTAAAAAGGGTTTTCTACTGCACAAAATCTTCAAGAGTTATCTTCTTTGTGCTAGGAC
>JZKD02S0215085.1:0-21956 GCA_000966675.3 Picea glauca
AGGGCATCAAATAACAACAATAGATGTCTTTGCCACTGCCTGCAAGACTGGAAAGTGACTAGTGTGTTGGTCAATCCCAAGAGTATGACCAAGAGATCATAATGAAGTCTGGAAGCAGAACTATGACTATAATTTGCATGGGCCTTCATCTGATGATATACCAGAGGAAAATCGATCATCGAGGGATATGTTACTCCCTAAGGCTCCACCATCCACTCATCAATCCTGGGAAACCTCAACTCAATGGTGTTCCCGAGGACTCGCTCAAGAGGTATCCCTGGAGGAAACACCCCACAACTCCATTGTACATTATCATGTGCCAATGAATATCCATGCATACTATTGTCTATCACTGAGTCGTCCTATACCATCATGTATCTTGTAGGCGCTATTGTATCCATCACTCTACTGATGTCACCTAAGCCTGTATCCTAGAGCATGTCCATGTTTTTCATATACCTCTCCACCCAATCCATGGATGCATATACTTCCTTGTGGCCTAGTCCACAAGGAACGTGCTCAATTATCTCCTTCAGAGATAAGCCTTGAGCCTTTAGTGGGCTCTCCAACAAGAGCATCTCATGATCCCCACAATGAAAAACAGGGGCATGGTCAAAACCTTCTACGTCATACCTCTCCTCAAGCACCTGCAACTCTGAATTCTCCTCATGCAGGATCGTCACAAGAGGCTCATCCATTAATTCATGAGTGCCACTCACGCCCTCATGCATCATGAATGCCAACGATGATGGAGTCTATGTTGTTTTCAATGATGAAGAGCGTATTAAAATCAGCTAGAAACAAATCTCTTCAACCTCCCCTTCCTTGTCTTCAGCGAACTTAAGAGCAAGGTCCCTATCCATGATCAGTTGCAAGTAGTAGGATTTCATCTACTCTAGTGTCTCTTTGATGGTGCACAATTGGGTACTAGTGACTCCATCAGCAATTCCATTTTGCATATCCTTCAACTGGGTTTTCCACATAAGGTCTTCAATAAACTTATGAGCACCATTTTCCCTTGTCAACACCTGCACAATTTGTTCCTATGTGACCAATAGTCAATATTTCAAATCATGCAATGTTATTTCATCAACATGGTGTGTGTTGTCACACAAAGGATCAACTGACTCACTAGATGATACCGTGCAATGTGGACTACCCTCCTCATACAATTTTTATGATATTCTCTTGTCCACCAAATCATCCCCTTCGTTTTCATTCTCCACGCATAACTCCCAACCTTTGTCATATTCTGGTATAATCGTGCCTGCATCATCATACATGTCATAAACAGGGTGAGGTGTTGAATCCTCATCATGCGTAGGTGCTATCACGCTTGAACCTCCCTCATCATAAGCATCATACATAGGTAGAGATGTTGAATCCTCAACATTGGTTGATAGGAACATTTTCTCATATTCATCATAAGTAGGACAAGATGTTGCATCCTCATCTTTCCCACCCAACACATTAGTCTCATCGGTTATCTCTAATGGTTTATCATAGGTTGTTGTTAAGTTTCTCTCTATGCACACATCCTCATCTTGGCTAGATACATACTCCTTCGTTTATCATTCATCTTCATCTCTCTTCAATTTCTTCTCTGTGCCTTACAAGTAATCCTCGTCCAAATCTTTGGGTCAGCTTCCGTACTTGAGGGTGTAATAGTCTCGAAAGGGAAAAGTTGCACAAATTTCTTCACCCAATGCTAGATACTCCCGGTAGTAAATCATATATATAACTGCTACTAATTCCCTTGTAATTCCAACCATGTGTTCCAGATTTATCCTCCTAAAGCACTACATCGTTAGAATAAGTCTAGTTGCTTCACAGAAACAATATGAAAATGTTTTTTCATTGATTTCCCCTCAGGCTGTAATATCCCCAATGGAGCTAGGCTAGGGTATTATAGATTTGTTTTGCAAGTTTTATTATTTATGGTTACATGATTTGGTCAAACAGTTTGTATTACACATGTTTTGGTGTCCAATACTTGGTTGCTAACAGTTTGCATGCATTAAATACTTCATCTAAACGTATTGCAAGGAAATCAACGCATTTTCATTATGGAAAGAATCCAACATTAATACAATTAACAGTATTTGTGCACAGCGACAAAACACACAAGTAACAAACTCGAAATGATTACATATCCCTTTCTAGTAGATAATCTCTGCATAACTCCTTGCCAAGGTAAATGGCCCCTCCAAATGTCTCACTGCTCTCCTAGCCTCACGAACTTGTCAAAAAGAGAGTCTCGACCCTCCTAAAAATCCCACGTGACTTCCATGGATTATTTACCCTGTAAATAGATGGGAGATGACTCCCTTGCTAAACTCGTGGCCTCCCTAAATACCCACAAAACCCCACAGTCTCCTTTTGTCGCCCTTATTTCCCTCTCGGCTCTATTAGGAATGATATCGACCCTTCTAAAACCCCAGTGGAGCCTCCTCCCTCATAGATCTGCGAAATCAATCCTTCCTAGAGATCCATGTGACCCTTCCTAGGTGCCATGATCCTCCACAACCACCTCGGCCCTGCACGATAAGAAAATTGGCCCTCAATGGAGCCACATGAACCTCCTCTAGCCACAGTCCTGCGATAAACCAGATCGACCTCTTCAAAAGGCTCCACATTGTACTTGCTCAACCTCCAGAAAAAGGATGTGACCTCCATGCAGGAAACTCGGCCTCCTTGCAGCAGAACTCAGCCTCCCAAGACTGGAAACTTGGCCAGCAGTAAAAACTTGGTCCCTGTAGCAATAAAACTCGGCCTTTATGAATGAAAATTGGCCATCCTAAATGGATCTCGTCCTCTCACAACAAACTCAGCCCCTCTGCCAAGTAAACTCAATCTACACAACCCAAATCGACCTCTTCCATACAAAATGAGTTGTTGTGGTTGTAGAATTTGGCTAGGGTGTCATTGTTTCCCCTCAGGCTAGCAAGAACTCCAACTTTGATACCACTATAATATCCCTAGTTAGGCTAGGCTAGGATATTCAAACTTTAATGCAATTATGTTGTTTCTAGCTATCAATTTTTTACAACTATTTTGCATTCATTTACTAAAACATTTTGTCAAACATATTGCAGGCAATAGAAAAGAATCATGGAGCATTTTATTATGAATGAATATCTGAATACAAAAATCCAATGGTTTCTAAGACAGTTGCAATACATCAATGGAAAACACACAATACAAGCCAAAAGCTTGGAATCATGCCATGGTCGCCTCCTCAACGTATGAGATCAAACCCTCCAAGTGTCGCAGTCTTTCCAAGAAAATCACTACAACCCAAAACTGGAAACAAACCCCAAGATGAAGCTCCAATGAAGATCCAGGGTGGATCGTCCTCCTTGTCTAGCTAGGGTGTATATTGCACTACCAAAACTAAACTACAATGGAAGGGTTTTGTCAAAACACCAACGAAAACCTTGGCTCCAAGAGCACTCCAAAGAGATCAATCCAAAACATAATGACAAAGTGAGGCGCTACCCCTGCTTTTATTCTTCCTCCATTCCCTTCTAGAAATTTCCATTTTTTACTAAATCAACATGACCCTTATCCCCCTTTTAATCTTCACTTAAAGATTAAGGTCACTTTTACTAATGTCTAAGTGACAAATAATCCAAAAGTTACTTTATTACCTTTTTACTTAATGTCGCTTTAGAAATATAATATCTCCTAGCTAAGTGACATTAAATAAACCCCTCGACTCCCATTTTCTTCACTAACAAGCCTCGGGAGTCATCTCCAACTACAAAACAAGGGAAACCCAAAACTGAGGACTTGACGACAATCCACCTTTGACACGGCCACTTCCTGGAAAACACCTAGTAGCCTTCCTCCTCCATTACTCCTCAACATAGCATTTGCAAACCTATACATGTCTGCCTAACAATATAGAATATATGACATGGGCTTCTGGTTGGACATTAAAAATAATAAAGATCTCCTAAATTTCCCATGCCTATTGCAGTTGGTGTTGTGTGTGAAATCCTATATCGCCCTCACCCACTACAATTGGTGTAGTGTGTGATCTCCTAAATCAACCCCGACATGCTACAAGAGCATAATGAGGCTAGCAATGAATAACATTGGGTGATGCATTGTATAGAGAAGAATCCAAAGATGGTTTGTACCCAATGTCCTCAAGGAATGTAGGATCAAGGCATCATGTATTGTCGTTGTTTTCACCATTGGAAGAGATAGGATGAAATATACACATAGAAGGATCAATGCAAGATCCAACAACACCGTCAACCAAACCAATGGCTCAAATAATCCCTTCAATGTTCCTGCAATGACCTCCTCCTTAGATATAACCATAGATATAGACAGGGAGTTGCAATGTGGGAGAAAAGACCTAGAGAGTGAGTTTTTGAAATATGTCAAGAAAGTATCACTTTGAACCAAAAATGGAGATAGTCACGTCAACTACCTTTCCTCTAATGCTCATCATGTAGAGCCCCACTCCTTGAAGGCACAGAATGTCAAAGAATCCCTTCAATTGTTCTTGTGTTACACTTAAAAAAAAGGAAGTAACAAAACATACATCTATGGTTGGTTGTTAGGCATGGCAACAACAAGATAATCGTACAAATACAAATAATGACCACTAGAACTTGGAAATAACATAACACATAGTACATGGGAAATGAAAATACGACTCCACGGACTAGACTAGACCATGGACTCAAAAAGAAATAGTAGTCATTGGTAGTTTAAATTTATCAACAACGTGACCTGGGCCTAAATGAATTTATGTTATATGTGTGTTTAACAATGTTTTGTACTTTAATCAACAATGAAGTTAAATAGTCCAAAGAATTGAGATCTTGATTAACTAAATCAAATCTATACTTTATGAGATGGCATTTGGTAGCTACAAAGTCTAGTTGTTGGGAATATTTCTAGAAATACACCAATAATTTGAAATATGAATGTACGAGATCAAAGAAGTTGCTTGAGCAACAGATAGAGTAGTGAATTGGAACTAGAAATGCAAATACATATAGAGACATTTGATTTCATACCATGTATGAGGTGAGAGAGTCATATCCAAGAGAAACATCTACTAGATTCCCTACAGAATATGATTAAGATGATGAAATCACTAAAAATATGGTAAAGGGTTGGAAGGGTAGCTTAGGGTTTAGGGGTAATATTACCTTTATCATCAGGGAGAGTGAGGAAGACAAGTGTAGCTTCCCAATTGGTGACATTTATGTGCAAATTTCCCCTGTGAAGATGGAAGAAGGGCCTGCGCCATTAATCCTCTAGTGAAGATTCCCATGACCACCTAGCTTGCCTTCATATTGCTCTTTTTGATTAGTGCATTGACTTTAATGGTGATACAATGCAAAAAGATTTAAGTGCATTGATTTAAGAAACAATAAATGAGCAATCTTAAACCTAAATACCTACAACAAGCCCCATGTGATTACTGTTAAAGAAATACAATGGATAAAATCGATAGTGTATTGATTTCAATGTTTATACAATGGACTAAGTTGTTTGTTGCATTGCTCCTAGTATAGTGCATTTATTTCAGAGTCTAAACAATGGATAAAATCGATTTCATTGCATTGGTTTCAATGCTTTGTGCATTGATTTCATTATATTGCATAGTTTTCAATGTTCGTAAAATAATAATTTCCAACTAAGTTGTTTGTTGCATTGCTCTTACTATTGTACATTGATTTCAATGTTTGTACAGTGGATAAAATTGATTTCAGTGTTTCATGCAATCACAAGAATTGACGTTGGAAGAAGCAACTATTAATAATGGAAACAAAGAGATGTGGGGCATGAACTTCACTCCAATATCTTGAGTTAAAGGTTTGAATGGTCTTCGATTTGAACCTTCTTTCTCATATGATCGATATGAAAAGATGGGAAAGCTAGTAGGTGTGACTATTACAAAAATAAAGAAGCTAGATTGAGAATATCACTCTGGAATCTATTTATAATATGCATCATATTACTTACTATTCACCTTCTTCATCATTGAAGATAGTTACTTTGTTACTATTCACCTTATTCCTCGTGTAATTTTTTAAGTGACCTCTCTACGTTTAGATAATACTTAGTAAATTTCAAAAGATCAAATTTATCTAAAACATATACATATACATAGTGATCATCATCTAAAGTTTTGGCCTAGCCACCCGCCACTAGAACCAACATAGATATATCTTAACTTCATATCTATCAAGCATTAAGAGGGATCAAATCCCTCAAGGTGCAAACTTTTCCTCATGTTTTACAATCTAAACAAAGTTTGCACTTCAAAGGATTCAATCCCTCTGTACATTTGATAAGTCAAAAGTTAAGATAGACCTAAGGTTGGTTAATAGAAAACATTGTTTCTATTCCAAATAAGCACTTGTATGCTTATTACGAAACCAATGAAGGAAGATGATGCCAACAACCACCAACATGGAGAAATGCCCAACAATCTTGGTCTTATTCATTAGGTAAATAATCTAATTTAGCATCTTTGTAGTCTTCTCTCTATTTGGATCCTTTTTGCAAGTTATAGATATCTTGAAAGTCAGAGAGTCTATCAAATTGTGTGAACAATTAGAACTTGTTTTTATAAGAATTTCTCTATTCATATATGGAAATCAAAGCACATCTATAAAAGAAAAATAGACAAAGCAGACCTAAGCTCTAATGTTGTATATAAAATATGCAGCGTTCCTTAACCCTTAAACTGGAAACACAACTAAGTAATACAAAGAATATAATTTCAATAACTACATACAAGAGAAAATGAGATTGAAAATGTAAAAGATACCCTTGTATAAAGATAATCCGAAGAAGGAAACAATGTTCACTTTCCTCTTAAGGTGGGGTGACCTTTCACCGAGCAGAGCTCCAAATAGAACAACACTAAACAAATATTCCATAGCCTCCTATCTCTTTAAAAAGCTTTTCAATAGAAAAAACCCTAGAACTACTTGTGGTCTCGTCACTAATGGGTACCAACTACCTAGTGGGACTTATAAAGTAAACCATTTTACATTAAATAACTATCCACTACTATCAAATGGGTCTTATTCAAAAAGGATGGTTGCATACAACAATTGACTAACTCCTAGGTAGCCTAAAGTAGGGAGGTTAGGGTAGGACCCTAACATGCCTTCCCCCTTCGAAAGCAACATCATCCTCGAGGTTGAAGATGAGAAAATTGTTGCAAAATCATGGTTGGTTCCCATGTGGCATCTTCAAGTGGCATGTCTTTCCACTAGATCAATACTTCATGGATCGTCCATCAATGCAATTAACGCTCTCTGGTGTCCAATGCCACTTCCAGCTAAAGCCAAATGGAGCCTTCTTCATCAAGTTGTGGTAAGTTGCTTTGCACCTTGCACTTCGAACCCAATACCTTCTTTAGACAAGACACATGAAATGATGGATGAATCTTGGAGTGGACTAGAAGAACCAATTTGTAAGCCACTTTTCTAATGCATTGGATGATCTCATAGGGTCCATAGAAATTTGGTGCTAATTTTTTAGGTGTTATATCTTTGAGTGATGTTTGTTTATAGGGTTGAAAGCGAAGAAACACCTAATCCCTTGCTGCAAAAGAACATCTGAAGCGATGTTGGTATGTTTGTTGCTTCATTCTATTTTGAGCCATGACCAAATTGTCCTTCAGTATGCAGAGAATGGCTTCTCTAGTGTGGAGTGTGTGATCCACTACATGAACCTTAGAGGTGCCTAGTAAATATGAAGTGGCTAACAATGGTTTTTGGCCATATATCGCTTCATATGGGGTCATTTTTATAGCTCTGTGATAAGAAGTATTGTACCACCATTCCGCAAGGGAGAGTCATTGTGCCCATTGGTGTGGTTTTTCAAAAGCAAAGCATCTCAAATAAGTTTATAAGCACTTGTTGACCACTTCAATTTGACCATATATTTGGGAGTGATATGCAATGCTCATTTTCATCTTGGTACCTTGCAGTTGAAACAACTCCTGGGAAAATTCGTTGGTGAAGGTAGGGTCTCAATTTGAAACAATGGAAGTGGGCATGCCAAACTTGAAAATCTGATCCAAGAATACTTGGACAACTAAGAAGAGGTAAATTGATGTGGTAAGGCACAAAAATAAGCATATTTGGAACGACGATCGACTACCACCATGATCATGAATTTTTTGCCCACTCTTGGACGTCCCACTATAAAAATTCATAGATATGGAAGTCCATATATGTGTTGGGATCAGTTGTGGTTGAATGCCCTCGACATTTTTACTATCTCACCATTGCTTCTTTGACAAGTGTCTCAAATTGCCACAAAATTATGGATGTTGTTTTTCATGCCTTCTCAAAAAAACAAGTGCTTTGTTCTTTCATATCTTTTATGAAATCTAGAGTGACATGTTGTAGCTGATGAATGAAATTCCTCCAAGATCATTTGTTCTAGGGAAGATTTATTTACTAGAAAAATGCGTCATTTATATCGCAGTATATCTAGCTACCATGTATTCCTTTAGGAGGGTTGGGATCTTCCTAAAGCCTATGGATGAATTGAATGATAGTATCATTTGCCAATCATTCTTAACGGGCTTCCTTGAGACAACTTGGGATGGGTAAAGATAAAGCAAAGAGGGATCCATCCTCTTCAAATCATCAAAATAAAGCATCATCCACCACTTTTTTTTACCCTTCTTATACATAATCTCATAATCATACCCTAGCATCTTGGTGACCTGCTTATATTGCTCTAATGATGATAACATTTGTTTGAGATAGTACTTCAATTTATGGTGGTCAATGTTGATCTAGAAACGTCACCCTATGAGATATGAACACCATGTCTCAACTACATGCAAGATGACCATCACCTCTTTCTCATATGTGGATTTACCCAAATTGTGGTCACACAACTGCTTACCTGTGAATGCCAAGGGATGCCCTTCTTGCATTAAAACCACACCAAGACCTCTACCTAAGGCATCACATTCGGGGGCAAGTTTTAGTCGAATTTGGTACTGCCAATACTAGAGTCATGCACATGGCATCCTTTAAAGAGGAGAAGGCTTGCTCAACTACTTCACTCCATACAAAGGCATTCTTTTTTAGCAAGGATATTAGCAAAGCAACAATTTTTCCATAAATTTTTTACAAACTTCCTATAGTAGCTTGTAAGTCCTAATAATCCACAGAGGCTCTTCAATGTCTTGGGTCGGGACCATTCTTGCATAGCCGCAACTTTCTTGGGATCTACTCTTACGCCATCCTTACTAACAATGTGCCCTAGGTATTCAACCTCTGAAACCCCAAAAGAACATTTGGAGTGTTTCAAGGATACTTAGTGGTCCTTTAGGAGTTGCAAGGCTCTATCACAATGATCAATGTGAGAGTCCCAGGTTTTGTTGTAGATCAAGATATTATCAAAAAATACCAGCACGAAACTACATAGAAATGGCCAAAAAAAATTGTTCACGAGTCTCTGAAAGGTGGATGCAACATTGCAAAGGCCAAAGGGCATCACTAAAAATTCACAATGACCCTCACGTGCACAGAAGGCTATCTTCGAGATGTTTGTCTCTTTCATTCAAATTTGGTGGTAGCCAAAACACGGGTCTAGTTTGGTGAAAAACTTGGCCCGTGAAGTTCATCCAATATATCATCAATAATTGGGATGGGGAACTCGTCTTTGATGGTTAATTTATTGAGGACCCAAAAATCAGGACACATGCGCCAATTACCTTATTTAACACCATGACCATCGGTGATGAGTATGGACTAATACTAAGACATATGAGTCCAACCTCCAACAGTTCATGAATGATCTTTTTTATCTCATTCTTATGTGCAAACAAATGCCTATGAGGACGCACATTTGGTGGTAGGCTACTGAAAATTAGTGGAATCTGATGCTCATGCTCCCCTCATGAAGGTGGTAACCCCTAGGGTGCTTCAAATACCTATTGATGTTTAGAGAGAACCAACTGCAAATAAGGGTGAATCTCATGTGTGGGGGTGTCCACTACTTGTATGGCATTGAACTATGCAATAATGCATGAGTGACATTTCTTAAATAACTTCTCCATGCGATGAGAGGTGATCATTTCAAGGGAACCAAATGTAAACCCTTTGAGGGTATGTTTGTGCCCTTCTTTATTGAAGCTCAAGTGTAAATCCTGGAAATCCATGGTGATCAGTCCCTCTTCAGTGGGAAGTGTGGTATCGTCCAACTAGGGTTCTGAAGAGTCTTCAACAAAATGCGTCTTCTGAGTGGTTGTGTGGGGCAACATACATTTGAAATAATGTACATTATTTACACTTGTGCCCTTTGAAATATTGCTCATCATATTTATAGCAAAGATGAAGGTATTGGCATTCTGCCATCTCTTCCGAAGATAGCTTGTGGATTCGGAGTAGCTATGAGTTAGAAGAGCTAGGGTTAGTCACCATAGGGGGGCTAGGGAGAGATCTCTTGGTTTGTGCAGTGATCACCATCTCAATGTCTTTAACACCGTCACAAGCTTTCAACCATGTTTTTGGGCATGGCATCATTATGTGTGCTCGAATTGCTTCCTCGATACCACTGATGAAACATCTTTAAAAAATGAAATAGATAGGCCCTCTATATAGATTGCCAATTGCTCAAAGGCAAGTAATATAGTAATTGTCCCTATTTAATGTAATTTTGTCAGGCATCCTAAATGGTGAGTGTCACGTTCAAAACGAGCATAAAGTACTTACACAAACTAGGTCCAGGCAATGTAGCCTTTATAAGCCTTATTATACCCCACTGCCAACGTTCAACATCCAAATATAAGACCCTCGTTTTAAGTTTTTGTAGGTCATCAGTAATGCCATGGAGAGAGAAATAGTGTTCCATTTGGGTAACCCACCCCAAGCAATCGAACCCATCAAATTTGTTCGTGTCGACCTTTGGAAAATGGTGTCATGAATTGTGACCCTGAAAGTGTGGTTGATTGTTATCCCGAAACAACGTGTGCATAGTCGACACTTCTTGCGTTGGGAATTCCTCCTTGGTTGGATCAACGTTTGGATCTGGTATATTCAGATTAGAGAGGGCACCTAACAATTTCAAGAATTCACCATGTGATTTCATTATTTCGTTCATAACGTTGAGTGTAGACTTAGTGCCAACAACCTTTTCATCTAGAGCTTGGCTTTGAGCAGGTTGGGTCGATTGTTGGTTCTCCGAGTTGGCCATGTTGCGAGTCTAAACCATGGGACTAGAAAATATTTTGTGGAAGTGTTATTCTCCACTTATCTCACTGCAATCAATGGCTTGAAAGGAGTCTATCTAGATATACCTTGAATCATTGTACTATCGAGTCCACACAAAAATGGTTACTTGAGAGGGAGATCCAAGCGATCAATATGACGTTGGGAATCTTTTGAGATAGATCTCCCGCAATGGTGTTGGCAAAACCCAGGATTTTTTATTTTTATGAGTACTACTCATGTGGAGTATTACTCCCAGTTGATTATAACTACACTGAGGTGGTGACGAAATCTCAAAATTCCTTCTAGATGCAAAGATGTAGGAATTTCGCTACCTAATTGTAGAAGCTAGGTTTTGCAAGGTCCTAGAGACATAGGAGTGTAAGGTGCTATAACTCTCCAATATACTTGCGGGGTCCAATAGCAAAACTCAACCTAATATCTTAGGGAACTAACTAAGGAGGCCCAATTGTGCCCTTAACCGTACTACCTAACTACCCATGTACTAGAGAGGCAACCTTTCACCAAACAAATATTCCATAATGTCCTATCTCTTTAAATAGTTTTTCAATAGCAAAAACCCTAACTACTTGTGAGTATTTATAAAGTGGACCTTTTTACATTAAATAATTATCCAATACTATTTAATGGACCTTATTCAAAGAGGATGGCCACATATAACAATTAACTTATAACAATTAACTAACTCCTAGGTAACTTAAAGTAAGAAGGTTAAGGTATTACCCTAACAAAATAAAAACTCACAAGCCACCAATTGAACTTGAACCTTGTACCATTCACTCTTATAATATATTCCTTGGTTTTATATAAAAGTTAAGTTTAAATAGTTTGAAACTGCTTAAAAGTATGCTCTAGAGCCATAAAACTACCAACAGCAAACCATACCCCATTCTCGCTTAAACTCTAGGTACTCATTGATCTAAGTGCCCAAGCTGCAAGAACAGGAATAGCCAAGGATCTAATCGCAAGGTTATGAAAAGTAAAAAAATCAACTAAAGTGCAGGTGTGAGCGTGATGTGCTCTAAGCATTGCGAGAATTACTAAGAGAGGGAGAGAATTACCCTATAAAGCATAATATGTAAAAAAGTACTAAGGCAGTTAGGCAGTTGCAATCAAAAGCAGTGGTCTATTACAGTTGAACTTCCACATGCGGAAAACAAGTCAAGCCGGATATCAGACACTGTTGTCGACGTGGAATATTATCATTGGATTGATGTTGAAGTCGACCAGGACTCCAAGTCGGAGTCAAAAAATGCTGCTTTCCGGGTCAACCTCAGCAAAGAAACGAAAAAGAGTTCGTTGAATAAAGAAGTTCGATGTCAATCTTTGAATCTTAATCACTCACCGTACTTGTCAATACTTGCAAGTATGACGAGTATTGAGCTTACTGACCAAACCCACAAGCATGATAACTATGGTAGACTCAATAGTTATGAAATTTAATCTTTTCCGACCTAGAAAGTCGTGTCCGTCAAATCCAACACCATCAATAAACTCAATTGAAACTTCTGCTATGGCCATTTTATAAGTCATGTTACATCATAACCAGCCACATCAAGTTCAAGACCACCATCAATAAACTCAATTGAAACTTCTGCTATGGCCATTTTATAAGTCATGTTACATCATAACCAGCCACATCAAGTTCAAGACCATTCCATAGTATTCAATATATACAGGAATGATGATTGGGACAAAAATAAAACAAAAATCTTAATCCTCCTCCAAGATAACTGCTAATACCAATGCTTCAGGTTTGCTGACTACAGCAGGGTAGGGTAACTGTTACCTGAGAAAGAACCTTGGGGCTGGTTCAACATAAACAGAGGGATGTCTGCTAGTAGAGTACCATTATTAGGCACTAGCCAGACTTTTGCAGCAACCATGTTGTGTGTGAGAGACAAAGAAAGACCTCTTACTCCAGCAGGTAGTAAGAGGTCTTTTTGTTGAGGGAAACCTGCGCTAGCTTCGGCAAGGTGACCATTCTCTTTTGATGCTTTCAGCAGATTTTTGCCCACTCCAACCAAAAAAAACTGTTAATACCACTTGAATCACCAAATCTACATCAGCAATAGCGACTAAGTGAAAACAAAAAAATGATATACACAAAGACTAATGAAAGTCTCCCTTGTTTGGTTGAGCAATCAATCTAACAAAGTTTCAATAGTGCAAAATCAGCATATTTGAATTTTGAGGTGGCCGATCTCCCTTGATGCTTTCAGCAGATTTTTGCCCACTCCAGAAATAAAAGAAAATTGCTAATACCATTTGAATCACCAAATTATATCAGCAATAGCGACTAAGTGAAAAAATGTTATATTCAAAGACTAATGAAATTCTCGCCTGTTTGGTTGAGCAACCAATTTAACAAAGTCTAAAAGGCTGCAAAATTGGCATATTCGAGAAATTTCGGGCAACCATTGAGCTTCATCTTTGGCAGACTTAGGGTTAAACAATGCATAAAATAAGATGCAAAACATATTAGGAGTTGCAATGAAGCTTTGAGCTTGATCCACAAACTGAATTAAAACAATGCTCGGTCGCTTATTTCATGAATACCACTGCGACATATTTAAAGGACATGGACATCAGAATAGAACGATGTCCTGTAAAGTGCAAACAAGGAGAAATGAAAACCAGGGCATTACATCCACCTACACACTACAAGAGACTTCTTAATTCATTGTGACTAGGCTCTGAAATCATTTCTGCTGATTAGAAGCCACTCATCCCAAGAATATCAAAATTCAGCAAACAGTGATGTTGAGATTGACTCAAGTGTTTACCCATCTTCTGCAATTTCTTTATGAAAGTTATGATTATCATAGAAAGAAACTGCACT
Source organism: Picea glauca (assembly GCA_000966675.3). Taxonomy (NCBI): domain Eukaryota; kingdom Viridiplantae; phylum Streptophyta; class Pinopsida; order Pinales; family Pinaceae; genus Picea; species Picea glauca. The sequence goes on from JZKD02S0215085.1 coordinate 14,086, forward strand.
TCCATCAACAAGCACGTGAATGCTGATGGAGAAGTAAACCAAAGGCTCATATGATTCCAGTGATACCAGTTGGAATGAACTTTCAAACAGCTGCACTACACTGCAACAATGGGATTATAACAAAATGACCTAATATTGACAATATCTTTGAGCATGCCAACAACCAGATAATAACAACAAATTGCTTCAATAACAAAATCTTTGAAGCTATCCTCTTCAAGCTTGCAAAACCCCAATGTATTTTTGGGACAAAGGCTTCAATAAGATGCACAATATCAAATGCTTGAAGACTCTGGGATGCTTCTTGCTAGAGTGCACAACCCCACTTAGCCTGATAAGGTAAAACTGAGAATTAACATCTAAATACACAAGTATTATAGAAATTGCAATGTGTTAACCTCTTTACAGCCAATGACTATGCTACGACACAAAAATCAATTTACCAGTATAAAACAGATTCAATACAAGCAAATGTAAAATAAAAGTCTTCATCAATTATGTACGTAGAAAGGCCTGATGTGCTGAAGAAAAAAACATGTTTGCGGGCTAAATGATTGAGATACCACATCCTCAACAAACATATCTAGGCAAACTTGCATAATTATAGAACGAGACTGTAGGATATGCTGAAAGTCAAAATAAGCATAGAATCATATAGAACAGACCCTGAAGACCTTTTGTGTCTTCGTAAGGTGCATCTTTATGGCTCTCTTCTGTTTTAGAATAAAAATATACAGCTAAAAGATTGTCCACAAAAGCCAAGGAGTTAAGGCAGCTAAGATACTGTCAGTAGCCAATGCCTTGGAACCAGATGGGAGCATGGTCTGAATAGACATAAAAAGAAAAGATTTTTAATTATAAGCCAAAATGAAATGTAATGAGTAATATACCTGCCATCTGGGGCCTTGCTGGTTGGTAAAGCAGGAGTGGAAATATTCCCCTCCCCAGAGTTCAATTACCCCTACCTAGTACATATTAGCCCCTCATGGGCCATTACAGACAAGCTGGCCAGAATATTGACATCAGAGTCTAAGCGCATTTCAATAAAAATAAGCAATATACCTGGAGAAAGATTTTGATGTGGATGGGATATTGGAAGACATAGATATATTGTCATCGTAAAGAGCTCCTAAACTATCTTCCTAGTGTTGTCGGATCGCAGGTAAACACATGTAAATTTTTGAATAAACCATCTTCATTTTATGTTATCAGAAACTTGATTTCTCAAAGGCCATATGAGTAATAACAGGAATCAGAAGTCAAATAAATATATATAAAGACATACGAGAAAGTGCTAAAAATGAACTTATCACTACAGAATCCAGATAATAATTTCAATGAAGAAGGGCCCTGTTCTTCTGCATTTACAATGATTTAAGTTGCAAGATTGTATCTAAATGCTACATCCAAATGCAAATATTTTATCTAGTGATCAATTAACTGCACCATATGAAATGAATAACACATTTGGTCAAATAATTTAATAACTACTATGTTAGACACACACATCAAAGCATCATATTAGAATAAGAAAGCTCGAGCTTCATAAAAGTTGCAATCTAGAATACAGTATTAGGGCCCAGTAATTCTTCAGATTACAGAAATTTGATGTAACTTTTACTGCCTGCTTATACGCTCCCAGCACTTAGCAAAAGAAAGCAACAGCTAATTTAATTCGATCTTGAAGCTCTTGTAACATTGATCTAACAAACGAGGGAAAAAACCATCTTATCCAAATTACAAACAATCACACAACAAGCAGAGCGTGCCATAAGGAAGCATTTGAAAATAATTCTATCAAGAATTTCAAATACAAGTCTGTAATGTATAGACATTTCAACAATTGAATAAAAATGCACTACATAATACATTGTATAGTCTTTTACAAGTACAATAAGATGCCCATCCCAGCAAATCCAAAATGCCTTGAACATTCAATCTTGGCATTAAAAGCATCAATCAGGATATATTATGAAGTATAAGACTGGCTCTAGCTAATCAATTTTCCTGTACCATTGCAATAAAAGGTGTAAGAGTGACTGCATACCATGGGATCTTATGTCCAGGAAAAATGTTGGGATTTGGGAACATGCATAAAACCATTTTTAGGAACTAATCCTTCTCCGTGAATTATGCATGGATCCTGGTGAGCCTTGAAACAACTCCAGTACGTAACTCTCCAAGTCCTCTGGTGAGTATTTAATGTACTTTTCTGCATGCCTCACACCTTCCAAGTGCATCCTAAATCTCCCCATGAAGGATCGGTATGCTGGAAGCAATTTCTCTTCAATAGAGATGCGCAGCTCTTCCCGGAGCTGAGGATCTGGAACAAACCAAGCTGTGTGATTCCTGTACACCTCTTCAAATACAGCATTGAAGCTCTTGAACCTATCCTTTAGGGCATCCTTTGAAACTTTGCTGGAAGAGCTTCCACCAATATAGATTCCTTCATCTCTTAAGCAAGATAAGACCTTTTTCCAAGCAGATCTTTGATAATGTGTGGCATATTGACGGACCTGCCCACTGTGTTTTCTAATCCAATCATCACCAAGAAGAGTCTTGAGCTCTGAGCCTCTAACTTTTTGAACTATGTAACGAACATTATTCATCAAGAACAAATGAGACAAAGCAATATCCTTGTAGAGTTTAGATTTTCCCTCAAGATTCGACTCAAGCAGTGATGTAATAGACAATAGACGACGAGCCAATGGTGTCGTGTTTGAACGGTCGCCATGGCGATCTTCTTCAGGAAATTCTGTGAACTCATCAGAGAGCTGCCTAGGAATAGCTTCCTTTTTCTCATCTATAAGCTGTTGCAAAGTATCTGTGTAATCAAAAAGGAACTTTATATAATTCATGACATACCGAGTCAAAGGATGAATTGCACCTCCAGGAATTGGAGTCTTGGAAGTTTCCCTCTGAATAGCATTTTCAAATTCAACAAATGTCCCCTTTGCAGCCTCTCCTAATCGTATCAAAATTCCATCGGCCTCTGCTCTGATGCTGGCGCAGGACTCGTCCGAAAAAATTGACTTAATGGCTGGAAGAAGATCCGAGAGGCTCTCATACATGTCGAGAATCCTAAAGAGCCTTTCCGGAGACCGGCGACTTATTGCAATCGCCTCAACAAAATTCAGAAGCTGCATAATAGCACCTTTTGCAGTCTCAACAAAGCAGGTGTCCTGAATATAACCTAGTTGCTCAAAGATCTGAACACAAAGGCGCTTCTCGCTTGCAAGAAGGACCTGAACTGCAATCTTTATAGCCTGATTCCATTTTTTTATCTTCACTTCCAAACTTTCCCAATCCATCTTTTGAATTTCTTCAATACTGAGTTTCTCTATTCCGAGACGTTGCAGGCCCTCGTCAAGGATTTCTCGACGAACAGTACTGTAAACCTGGCAGCACTCTCGTTCATACTTGGAAGCAACCATACGCTCGGCAATGTCTTTAAGGTCAGGAATTACCTCAGGCCGAATTAAATCAATGACGAGGTCTCCGCTGCTATCGGTATTCACGAGAAGATTTTGAGCATCTTCATCACGATCGCCTTCTCCTTCGCCAGAGCTAATGGATGCAACGTCTGGCAAATCTTCGTGATGAGAAGAACAGAATGAAACCCTAGAAACCGGGCCGTGTATCATCTGGTAAAGCCGGTCCGGGTCAAAAATTTCACTCTGCTGAACCAAAATATTATGGAATTCATCTTCTAACCTAGCCATGGCAATCTGCAGAACATTCTGGGCACGGTCCAGTAGCTCGCTTCCATTGATATCATTATTATTGCTATCATCATTATCATTTTCCGCCAAAGATAGGCCTTCCAGACTTTCCGTCAATCGCTGCACTTCGTCAACGGCCTGCAAATACGAGGCAGCTTCGTCCGGCGGCCCTTCCCATATCATAGACTGTCTTGCAACTTCAGAAGAACTCGCATCCCATCGCAAAACCACTTCTTCTGCAGCAGCAAGCCTCTCTTCAATATCACTGCCGGCGTCATTTCCCAGCCGTTCAGTCATGCTAGAAAACCGATTGTCGAAATTTGAGAGAATTCTCAACATATCTTTGGTCATAGTTTCCGTCGTGGCCAAGCTTCTAACGATCTGCTGTGCCGTGGCGATTACTCTCTCATCTCCTTCGACCGCCATAGAAAAAAACAAAACAAAACGCAGATATATCCCTAACTCCCTTAAAATTCCAGTCAATACCTTCAATTCTCTATAATGATAGAATTTGGGGACAATTTCTCAAATGCCTGACCAAAATCTTAAATTTTCAGGGGATACCTTAAACGTTAGTCCCGATTGATCATCTTCCACCAGTTCATGCTTCGATGAGATCGGATCCACTGCATTTAATATATTTTCGCGGCCTTTACATTCATATCTCTGTATCCTTCCCGTTTTTATCTCCAGAGAACTTGAGACACAGGTTATATCTCACGGCACTCAACGATTCAAAGTTCAACAACAGACAAGAAGACATTCAAATGATAAACTACAGACCGTTTCGTGCAGTTCTTCGCTCTGAGACTTTGCCCCGCCTTCCACGGTCATAAAACCCTTGCCTAGTGGAAGCTCGCTGCTGCTGCTTCTTCTTCAAACCCTTGATCGAAGGCATCCACCTCGTTGAAGAAGTAGACCCCTGCTTCAGGGTAATGCCGCCCCTTTACCACGGTTAGTGTAGGGTGGGGTGCGGTGGAATTAGAAAATTGTGAAAATGAAAAGAGTCATGAAAATGAGGTCAGACTCTGCCTCAACTTCATATTTCTTTTTATTAAATTGTACTTTATTTTTGTTTTTCTTGTCTTTCTTCCTCTCTCATGTTACATTTGGATTTGAAATCCACTAGGCTTGGCTTGGAACCAATGGAAATTCAATTCAATCACACATGGACACGTATAACGAAGCAAGAAGGTCTTTGGCCTCATAGAAAGGAGAATTGCATAGTCTTTCATTAAAGTAGGAGTTCCTTGTCATTTTATTGGTATTGAAGACGTAGGATTTTAATTGTATGAAGCTCTAACATGGTGACATGTTAGCTAGGGAAATTGACCATTAAACTTGTATGAAGCTCTCACATGGTAACATGTTAGATAGGGAAATTGACCATTAAACTTGTAGTAGTGGTAGAGTTATCTTGTGTAATGTGTCTAGGTACTAGTGAGGAAAGTGCCTTGTGTAATGTGTCTAGGTATTAGTGAGGAAAATGAAGTTGACACCAACAAAAATGTTGGTGACCAAAAAAGGTGTTTGGAAAGAAAGGAAATTCAAGAGAATTGGGTGGCAATGAAGAAGATGAAATTGTGAATAGGAACTTTGCAATGGGAATTGATACGTTCTAGGTGACCATATTAGAACAAGATACAATAATTGTGGGAGGATCATGTTACATGACAAAGTTGGATCGATCTAAATTGCAACAATGACACAATGAGATTTTGATTTCATTGATGGGAATTGACAAGTATCTTGATCGAGACATGGTCCTACACCATGTCGCAACATGAGCCAATGGCACCAAGTCACTGAAGACCATGTCGCAACATGAGCCAATGGCACAATGATTTGTTTGGACACATGGATTCGCGAAGGGGAACGACACCCCAAAGGACATGATGGTTCATGATGGTGACCTTTGGAGTCCCTATAAGAGAACACGGGTGCACAACCAAGGAAGATACTTTTGAAAACAAAGAGAGCAAGAGGAGCTATGTGGTTCTGAGGCATGCTTAGACGAAGAGGGTTGAGCTCCCTCAAGGAGCCAAGTTGCTCCACATGGGAGGACTTGTGCTTCCTTTAGGTGGATTCAGTGGACATAGTGGGGGCAACCTCCTTTTGGGTTGATTTTGGGGAAGTCTGGAAATGTAGGTCTGTTGGATGCATGTGTGAGACAGAACTGAAATCTGTGAAGTTTGTGGAAACGAAGAGACAGCAACTCTGTGGTTGAGGGCACATCTGAGGTGCACCGCAAGTAGTTGCGGAGACAGTTGCGATAGAGAGTCTCAGTGTGACGATTATGTGGATGAGTGTCTTGGTGAGGCGAGGCGAGTCGTGGACTCTGTCGAAGTTGTAAACTAAGTCGGTAGTGCTCATATTGTAACTGTTTCACAATAACAAAAACTTAGTTGGGTGTTAAGCACGGTTTTTGTTGCCTACACTATATCTATGTTTCTCTCATTTGTTCCACTGTTGTTCTCTTGGTTTCTCATATTCATGGATGTATGCTTAAATATAACTATGTGTAAAGTTGTTAACAATTGTCTAAGTATACAAGAGTTACACTAGAGTAGGAGTGTGATTCACTAGTGGCCTAGAACGGAGTATGGGTATGCTCTCACTGAAGAGGCGTAATCCGGAGGAAGTATCATTGGTGTTGCCAAGCAGCAAAGTGAGAAATGTCGTGGTGTCGCACGCCCTCTAGTAGTGCATGATCGCAAGATTCGGCTAGGCACGCTGTGGGGACATGACAATGACCATAATTGCAAGGACAAATCCCAAATTTCATTGGTCAAACCACACACAGTATCGTCTCACTGCTTCCTCCTCTAGATCTCTTGCAATTATACATTCACCTTCATTATCTCTATCTCTATCTCCTCACAACCAATTTTGAAGTCATGAAAAGCACAGTGTAATGAAGCAAAGCATGGCATGTGTGACCAGTGCATTTATTGTTTTATTATTTGATCATTATTATCAAGAAAGAGAGTTGGTCACTATAAAAGTTGTTATTGTGACAACAATGATGTTTTTTGGAAACTAGAAATAAAAGCATTGAGATCCAAAGAATGGGCCAAAATAACCACCACTACATAGTTGTCGCTTGGCATTATGCTTCCCACATAGATTAGAACAACTCTTCCACTTAGTTCCCCAATTACACTTAGTGGAAAAGGAAACAGAGTCACCCTAACACCACCAATAATAGCAATAGCAACTCAAAACATCCCCAAAATGGATCTTTTTTTATCACGGCAATCCAACAAAACATATAAGCAATTTTCACATAAAAGTGGTTTTGAATGACCAGCTTTGGAAAACGACGTTTTCGTAAACGTCGTCAAATATCAATGTTTTGTCTTGACGAGACATGGTAAGCGGTTTTTACAAGAAAGTGGTTTGGGGTGACGAATTCTCGAGGGCGACATTTTCGGAAAAGTATAATATCCGCCTAATTACACACCTTCGGCGCAAAATACATCGATTTTATTTTTGATTAAAAAATGTGAATTAAATTTGCAGTGGGGGTGCCAAACAGTGAGAATGTCAAGTCCTTGAAGTTGCGCACGCAAAACTTGTGGCTGAGCAGGTCCGTTGTCGCCATCCACAGTTGGAAGTCTAGTCGGCGAGGCTTCGAATGTGAATGGAAAACTTTGGTTGGTCGTGTTATCATTGTCAACCACATTAGAATAGAAAAGCGATGCTTCCTTTGGAAATATCTTTCTATTATTTTAACGTACGCACACATTTTCCCCTTTGACTCCCCCTTTATTCTTATTTTCCAAATTAAATGTTTGTGCCATTATATTATAATAGTAAATGTGGCTAATAGCTTGGCATGCGGTAGCATCAACCACTTTTCTTTTAATATTTATATTTATATTGAGATTGCAGAGTGAACACCGTCATTATTTTTAGTTAATAAAAAAATGCATCCACCTAGTGGGTCTCTTTGTTGATAACTTGTATGATAGATATGCCTCTCTAGATGTTCTAGCTCTACGTGCTTTCTCTATGAGAGGTTGGGATTCTTCTCTGGGTGTTTCCTTGAAGACTTTTGGTGCATTTGTCACTTACAATGGTTTTTCCTTCTGGTCCTTATCAAGATAAAGTTAAGAATGAAGTATCTAATACTTTTCTTCTTAATGA
>JZKD02S0215096.1:0-51049 GCA_000966675.3 Picea glauca
TTTTAATTAATTAATTTTTATTAATTAATTAATAAATAATAATTTGTTATTATTTAATAATTATAAATAAATAATTATTAATTGATTATTATTATTAAATTATTATTATTAATTGATTATTATTTAATTCTTTTTAATAATTTATTAATAAAATTATTACATATATTTAATATTATTATTCTTAATAAATTATTTAATTAATAATAATACTTACTAAAAAATTAATAATTTTATTTAAAATAATACTTTAGTAATTACAAAATAATAATTAATTATCACATTTAAAATGTATAAATGTGTTTATGGTTGTGGTCATGCATGTGGGTCGTCAACTAGCAACAACCACATTAAGTAAAAAGTGGTTGATATAAGCGGATTGGCACCATTAATTAAAAAAATTGGAAAATGACAGGCCTATATCAACCACTTTTTACTTAATGTAGTTGTTGCTAGTTAATAAGAAGTGATAAAATTTTCAAACAAAAAATCATTCAAACTATGAAACTATGACCGCACGAATTTTGCCAGTGATTTGGCACAATTTGAGCGCAAACCTGGTGTTGTCAGCCGTTATTTAACGATCACGTTTCTGGTCAGGGTAATCGCATGCAAACGATTCAAAGCTTAAAAGTGAAAATACGGGCCCCATATCGCCCCGTTATTTTGGTGGTTTTCAGAATCGAATCAAAATTGGATCGGAATTTTCAGTTGAATGTAAAACTGTGAATTTATCATAATCGAATCAAAATTAGATTAGAATTTTCAGTTGAATGTAAAACAGTGAATTTAGCGATTGTAAATTGTGATATTGAATTAATTTTGGAATTGTAAATCTATTCAGTTACTCACTGCCATTTCAACCATTCCTCATGTGCTGGATTCCGGCATCTACAAAGCTGGATTCCGGCACATACAAAGCTATTTGAGTGCTCGTATCAAAAGCCTTGGAATCAGAAAATCGCATTTCCCCGGATTTCGGTATCAATGATAGAAAAAGTGTGTTTTGAGTATCCTTCAAAAATCTATGATAAGCTTCTTCACATTTTCAGTGTTGCACTGTTATATATCTAGAGTCTTAGGGTTCCGTTAGCTGTATCCCTGCACAATTACATTCTTAAGGTTATACTAAGCTTTTTCACATAAGGTTATACGTCTCCAATAAGCTTTTTCACATATTAATCACGGTAAATGTGGCTATATACACTGTATATGTATATGGTAAGCATTATGCGGGTCGTTATGTAGTATTAGTGAGATGTGTCATAAACATTGTATATAATAGGGCAACTTCGTATAAGACTTGGATGGCTAAAATTTGAGTTTTGATTGGAAATTTTCAGCAGATTAAAGCTTAACATATATATATAGAGCTTTTAATGGATATGTTATCCAAGAAAGTTCTAATTTTGGAAAGTTCTAATTTTGGATGAGGATGGATTATATTTTGCAGGGGTTAATGTAGAAGGATTATAAATTTTTGAAAGAATGTTTATTTGATAAAGCATAAAGATGATGGAAATGTATTTTTTTGGTATGTTTGATATTGGCACAAAAAATTAGAAAAGGTTTATATGTAAGACTGAAATATTTTATGACTTTGGAAGATTGTAACAGATTCTTAATATGTTCTGTTTTTAAGAGTGTTGGCAACACTATTTTCATAAAATATTTATGTAAAAAAACTTTTATATTATATTAATATAAGACTTTTTTCTTATTAAAAAATAGAGACTTGTGAAGTTGCCTATATAACTATATGTCTATATACTTTGTATATATATAAATTTGTCTAGACTTAGAATGATGTAAGAACATTTATATTTCTTTAATAGATGAATTTTGGGATATCCACAATACAATATATCAGTTATAGTTATAATAAATTTTAAACCTTAAAAAAAATAAGAAGAATACTTATTTTTTTGAATTTTATTTTTTATACTTGAAAAGTATTAAAAAATGTTTTGAGATTTTTTTAAACTTATTTTTAGTAAAGATTGATACAAAATTCATTAAAGTTTTTAATTAATTAAATCTAAATTATATTATAAGATTATTTTTTAATAGAGATTTAAAATACAATATCAAAATTTTAAATCACAAAATTTTATTATTATTTTTAAGAGTTTGTTTAACTGTTTTATGAAATGTTTTTTTTCAATAAAATTTGGCAATATAAATTTATATGAATCACTTTTTTTTGTTGTTCAAAATTTATTTCTGAATATAGAAGGTGTTGATTAAACGTTCTACCTTCTAAATTTTTTAGTCGGAATTAGATAATGTAATTCTGAAGAACTTTCCGAAAAAGAACCATGAATTCTGCAGTCTGCTATACTATTTAGTCCATAAGGAGTAAGCTAACTAGGGAGCAATCTTCCCTCTGGAATTTCATTTTTCAGGCAAAAAACTGGTCTGAATCCGGCTAAATTTTCACGGGTAGTTTGAGTTTTGCATGGATCAAAATTCCATGCATTTCAAAACCTTATCTTAATGGTTTTGCCCCATTTTAAACCAACCCAAATACTCTGAAAATTAAACAGAGTTCTAAATTGACCTAAAATTTAAAAACAAACCGCCAAAAAACCTCCAGAAAAAGTAACTCAAGAGGAAAACATACTCCCTAATAACAATATATTAAAAAACCTCCAAAAAGATGTAACTCAAGAGGAAAACATACTCCCTACTAACAATATATAGTTCCACATACACTGTATGTAGATCTGCCCATATCTCGGTACCGTATACCAACAGTTATTACGGTGCAGTTATTGGTTGGCATGAACGAGACTCGGCCTGTCGTACGGTCGCGGAAATGCCCACGTCGTTTGTCAAGTTGTTTTGCGTAAGCGATGCCACATGGCCATTGAAACAAAGTCGAGGTAGCACTACTTTCTTTGGGAAGCTCCACAGCCTTAAAGGAACCCAGACAACCTTCTTTTGTCTCAATTCGGTCACAGCAAAACGATTATAAAGCGCCAAACCCCAATTGTAACGACCGCCCAGAATTGATGGCCTCCGTTTATTTCGCTAACAATCGTCAGCCTTAACTCATTTTTGTCACGCATTTTACTCCGATGTGAAAAACCTAAACTTTCACTCCAAAGTCCAGTAGGGTTGATATTCGATGGAATAATTAATCTCCATCAGAAGGCCTTGCACAGCAGATGTGACCGATTCGGGTATATTCTGGCAAGCGCAAAACCCTTTTTCTTTTCCTTTCTGGTAAATGCATGTTCAGCCATGTTTACTTTTGAGATTTCTGAGATACGCTGGTTATTCTCCATTGGCATTGCGTTGTGTTATTACTGTATATATTTCGTTATATATGTCTATTTTCTGCCATTCCCAAATATGGTCTGTTTTAGATGATTCGGTGTATTCATATGTGTTTCTGTTTAGTCAATGCTATGGGCTGGTTAACATTTGCATTGTAATAGTCTGAACGTTTTCAGTTTCAGGACATGATTTTCAGGATCAAAGTTTGAATGCAATATATGCAAGTTCTTAGTGTGATGCGAAACTGTCGGTTTTGAACAACAGATGCAGCTCAAGCCCTTTCTACATTTGGGGAACATTTAACTCGCGAGGATGGAGGCGCTGACCGACATTAGAGCTATGAATGTAGAGGCTGGACGCCAGGACACTGAAAAACAACATGATATTAGTTGTGACGATGGGTGTATTAGAACAGGTACCATTGCTTGTTTTGAATATTATTTCATCGTTGAAAATGAGTTGAATCCGGCCTGGAGTAGTGGGTCGAGGTTTGTTTCTTCGGCTGGATTTTTTTAATATATTATTTGGGATTAATAAAACACTTTTTGGTCACAGGGGATGTGCAAACAGCAACAGCTCATGTGATTACAGCGGTAATAGGGGCAGGAGTTTTAACTTTGCCATGGAGCGTTGCTCAGCTTGGATGGCTTCTAGGGGCACCCATTCTCCTGGCTTTCTCGTGGGTTACATATTACAGTGCTGTTCTACTTACAGATTGCTATAGGTCACCTCACCCAGTCACTGGAGCAAGGAACTACAAATACAAGGATGCTGTGAAGGCCATTCTAGGTTGTTCCCAAACAACTCCATGAATAACATGCTATGCTCTGCTCCGGTCCTTTTGAAGTTTTTTGCTTTACATTCATACTAATTCAGCTTTTTCTTATGATATATTGGGTTTTGCACTAGGCGGCTATAAGGTCTCGCTATGTATGTGGGCTCAATATTCAAATCTTTACGGATGTCTAATTGGTTACACAATTACAGCAGCTACCAGCATGATGTAAGCATAAATTGTAACCTAACAAAGATCTGCTTAAATGGTTTGCGGATTTTTGTTTTGTTAGGCTGAGATTATTTTGATTTGTAACAGGGCATTAAGAAAGGCGGGATGCTTTCATGAACGAGGAAAGAATGCCCCTTGTCGTATATCAGGCAATCTATATATGATTATCTTTGGTGTGCTAGAACTTATATTGTCTCAGCTACCGAGTTTGGAGGAAATTTCGTGGCTTTCAATCGTTGCAGCCATTATGTCTTTTGCATACTCTTCTATTGGGCTCGGTCTTAGCATAGCAAAAGTTGCAGGTTTGCCTTGTTTTAATATCTGTGCTTGTATTTTCTCATCAAATCTAACTGCAGTTATAGGCGTAGTATTTTTTGATTCCTTCCATTTTCTCTCGATTTCGCTATGAATAAGAAGTACACTAACAGGAAATCGATTTAAGGATTCCTGCAGGTAGAAAGCATCTCTCTGGAAGCCTAATGGGAGTACCTATCGTTGAAGTCTCACCAGCAAAGAAAACCTGGTATATGTTCCAAGCATTGGGCAACATGGCATTTTCCTACTCATTTTCAACCGTTCTTATTGAAATACAGGTAAGTGCTAGTAGTTTTATTTCTTTTCATGTAAGTGGCCAATGTTCGTATTTCTCTTGCTCACTCTGCAATTATGCATTGCACAGGATACCCTGAAATCTCCCCCGCCGGAGAACAAAACAATGAAAAAGGCAACTAGAATGGGACTAAGTGTGACGACGCTCTTCTACATGTCCATAGGCTTGGTAGGGTATGCAGCTTTCGGGAATGATGCTCCTGGAAATATGCTAACTGGGTTTGGATTCTACGAGCCATTCTGGTTGATTGACATTGCTAACCTCTGCATCGTTATTCACATAGTGGGTGCATATCAGGTATCTTGGTATTGCATGTTTACCTTGTCCATTGCCATTCATTTTCCACTGGATTAGCTTATCGGTTTACTGCTGGTTTTTTGGCAGGTTTTCGCTCAGCCTGTATTTGCAGTAATTGAAGACTGGGTTCGCGGTAGATGGAAAATGAGTGGCTTTGTCCATAGGGTTTACACTATAAAGTTTCCATTTTGTGGATCGGTCCGGTTCACAATCTTTCGTCTGTTACTGAGGAGCGCACTTGTGGTGTCGACGAGTCTGATTGCAATGCTTCTGCCATTTTTCAACGACATAATGGGGCTTATCGGTGCCATGTCATTCTGGCCGCTCACGGTTTATTTTCCCGTTGAAATGTATATTGCTCAAACCAGTATTAAAAAGTGGAGTCGAAAGTGGATCCTCCTGCAGTTCCTTAGCTTAGTCTGCCTTCTTGTAACTCTGGCTGCTGCCATAGGATCAGTAGCAGGGATCACTATATCTCTCAAGCATGCCACTGTTTTCAACCTGAAATATTAGCAGATTCCACCGATTGAAATCTCTGCTGGCTTTGACTCAACATTATCCATTGCCTACCGCATCTTACACGATCGAAGGTTCAAGGACCGATGAGAAACACATGCATGCGGCTACATGGTCTGAAATGTATAAGAAAACGAGTTGTGAACTCCAACACCAAAGCTGTTATTTTTCTCTCGTCATTGTATCGTTAGGTACAATGAGCATTCTTCTGAATATCATTTCCATCTTCTTGTTTTCGTGTTCTCTTGTGTTCGTGTTCTGAATCATATTCAGGGGACTAAATGCTCATGATCCCTGGGAAGGGAAGGAGATGTCTAGAGATAACACCAACAAATATTAACGTAATAGACAATGGGCAGATTTAATAGGGGTTTAGTGCTTAATAAGTTTTTTATGGACAGGATTAAATATGGCTGGAATATTCTTAGTAGTTACACAAAATAAATGGCTGTAATTTCAATCATTAACTTCTTAGCTATTATAAAGACATCCGTTTATGTGTTTACTTTTTTACATTTACCTAATCATATTTAAAAATTACTTTGATAGCTAACTGATTGTCACCTAATTGATTAACAGAAATTAAAATATTAACACCAAATAAATGAAACTCAACTGTTTATTTGTTAATCAATAATAAAATTTAATATATTCTTTTAAGGATTTTTTTCATCTTATCAACCTTTCGACATTGATCAACCACAATTATGTGACTGTGCTAGTAGTTTTACAATCATGTTATATTTTTTTTTAATTCAACTATATACCAGTTATTTTGAATATAATACCATCAGTTCTTCCGTTATCATGCGCATTCAGTTTCTGGTTTATTTTGGACACAATTATTGTCATTCACAAAATTATTCTCTCAGGTTTAATATGGGTTTAATATCAACCTATGAGCATAATTGTACTCATTCACAAAATTAAGAATAAAAAAAATACAGCCAGACACAACTGGAATCCAAAAACCAATCCACCCCCAAATGAAAGAGAAAGGAGCAGCGACAGAAAGAAATAGAAAAGGAAAGCGAATAAGCCATCGACACAAGATTTGATTCGTTGCCATAGTTAGACCGACCTGATCCTTCGATTGATGCTTGGTTCGAGGTTATCAGGCAGGGTTTATTGAACACTTTGGATTGAAAGATTGGTTATCACACCAAAACCCCGAAGATTAGGAGTACTCGAACGCACACGAAAAGAACTGATCCAAATGAAAAATTATCATGTTATGTTTCATGAATAAGCAAAGTTGTTTAGTAATCATTTTATGAAAATTTGAAAAAAAAAATAAAACAAAATTAATTTATATATTAATTGCAATAAGCGAAAAGGTAAAATAGTTATGGAACATCTGAAACTTGTAATAATGTATTATTTATGTATAGTTTAAAAGCAAAAGATAAGTGATATAGGTTAATCTATACTTTTAAAACTTAAAGTAGAATTGAACAAATCTAGGTTTTAATAAAGATTCACAATATCACAAATGTAAATTGATGAATAGAAGTTGTGGCAAAATGCTCATATCCATAACTATAACACTTCATGAAGGAAGGTCAAGCATGCGCCCAAGTCTCGTGCACTCRATCGCAACGAAGCCACCAAACGGACTGGCTAGGGGGATGCTCGACCCACCTTGTGAACAAAGTAATCAGTTATGTGGACGAGCTCGGACRTCGTGGGCACTTGTCGCACCAAGAGGAGCGAACCGAAGTTACTTGCGATGAACRTTGCAACGTGTGGTTGGTCAACAACGCGTGCAAGTCAGCTCGGTTCCCACAAACGAAGGAAAAACCAAAGTCGGCTCGTGTGGGTGATGCRCAATTGGTGGAAGTCCATGGGGCGCGCACCCATGGGACAAGTCGGCCCGACAAAAGATGGATGGCGTGTTGTGGTGGAAAAGAGGGAGCGCYTGTTGGGCGCCCTTTAKAAGATGGAAAGAGGAAGTCATTCAAACCAAGTTTGACAAGGAGGTCTGAATCAAGCAAGGACGCAAGCAAAGAAGGGTGAGAATCGCAGGAACCAAGCATGAACCACGAAGGGGAGCAAAACTTTTCGATTTTTGGCTGAGGTGACGAAGAGGGAGTGCCCAAGGGCAGTTCGGTTGGTCTGTTATTCTAACTCTCTTCTTTGTGTGGCACGAGTTAGCTCAGCACACTGCAATTTTATCTTTTATAAAACATTGTTGGGTATTAGGTTAGTTTGGCCGCATATGAACTAAGTTTCGTCTTGTGTTGTTGTATGGATGCTTTCCTTTCTTGTTATTGAAAATAACTAAGTATAAAGAGTTGCACACACATAACTAAGAAACGAGACTAAGTATACGCGTAGCCCGGGCCAAGTATTTCGGTCAGGTCTTGTCGATGAACGTAAGGTGTCGATGTCACATGGTGTTGATGATGTTGGGCATCCATAACCCAACCGAGATATGTAGTACCGTAACAGATGGTATCAGAGAACAGAAAGATAGAGTTGGTCGACCGTTGGACAACATGCCAAGAAGAGCTCGACTTGGAAAAAGTGAAAACGTCTTGATGTTGTTTGGCTCGCACAAGTTTTCGAAAGCAACAAATGATTAACAATGGCAAGCTGCAACAGGATGTGGATGAATGCGTTCGGCCACATCCTAGGAAGTCTAAGAGCATTGCCTTAGATATGAAGCGAGTTGGATAGAATCTTACGAAGTTGGGTGAATACTGTGAATGAAAGGCATCGGTGAGCTGCAAAAGTTGTTGTTGTTCATTTGATGGAACATATGAGGCATGGCAAGGGTTTGTTGGAAGAAAATAGATTGGTGCATTGGGTGGCCAAGGAAAAAACATGCATAAACTTTGTTTTGTTGACATGATCATCAATGGCAGAACAATTCAAGCACTTGTTGACACAGGGGCTTTGCACAACTTTTTGAAGGCAAAGTTGGCTAAGGAGCTTGGTTTCAAAGTAACAACAAGTAAAACATAAGTGAAGGTTGTAAATTATAAGGCAAGGAAGGAAACAAGAGTTGCTTCACTGGTCCATGTGTAGTTGGACGAATGGAAAGGATGAGCAAGCTATACGATTTTGTTGATGAAAAACTTTGAAGTCATTCTTGGAAAAGACTTCCTTAGGAGGAATAAGGTTGTTCTGGTGCCATGGCTAGACAAGATGGTTATAGTGAGTGAACGAAAGATGTGGATTGTGCGCACAAACGCAAGGAAGCCTAAAAGTGGAGTACAGACCGTCTCTTCATTAATCATGAAGAAAGCAACGAGACGATTTGATTCGCAGATTTATGTTGCAATTATTGAGGAGATTGAGGATGATGATGGAGTGGGGACGCCTATTCCACCAGAACTCTCCAAACTGTTGGATAAGTTTGAGCATTAGATGTTGGATATGTTGCATAAGAATATTCCACCTAGTTCGTTTTTGGGTAGATTGAAATACCCTTTCTTGGCCATTGGGTGGGACAAGGAAGCATTCACATGGATCCAACAAAAATTGCTACAATCATAGATTGGGAGGAGCTGCACACAGTGCATGATGTGAGGGTCTTTCTGGGGATGGCCAACTATTACCAAAGATTTGTACAAGGCTACTCCAAGATCATTGCACCACTAACATATTTTCTCAAGAAGGATAGAACTTGGAATTGGACAAAAAAGAGAAAGACTACATTTGCAAAATTAAAACGCATAATTGTCTCTGCCCCGGTTTTGAAGCTGCCAGACTCTGAGAAAAAGTTTGAAGTGTAGACAGATGCCTCAGAATTTGCATAGGAAGGGTTTTGATGCAGGACAACCACCCAGTGGCTTTCGAGAGTAGGAAGCTATAGGATCGCGAACGAAGGTATCTAGTCCATGAGAAGGAAATGATTGTTGTTGTGCATTGTCTACAAATATGGAGAAATTACTTGTTAGGAAAGACCTTCGTGGTCAAGATAGATAATGTGGCGACGAGCTACTTTGCAACAAAACCCAAGTTGTCTTCCAAGCAGGCGCGTTGGAAGGACCTATTGGCTGAATTTGACATTACCATTGAGTATAGACTCGACAAATTCAATGTCGTTGTCAATGCCTTGAGCAAGAAGGCTTGGCTAGTTGCACTTGAGGAAAGCAAGTTGCCTACTACAACGGATGGGAGCCATATTCGTGTGTTAATAGAGTTGTGAAACAGGATTGAGGAAGGACTGTAGGTTGATCCAACAATGAAGAACATTATGAAGGAGGTGAAGGAAGGAAAGATGGGATGGTTTTTCTTGCGTGATAGACTCTTGTATTTTGGTAAACGCCTCTACATTCCTAAGACAAGTCATCTCCGAAAGGAGCTCTTGAAGGAATGTCATGACTCCTCCTGGGCTGGCCACCCAGGGCAACAAAGAACATTGGCATTATTAGAGAGAGGGTACTTCTGGGGGCATATGAAGTGAGACGTTGAAGAATATTTCCAGAATTGTATTGTTTTTCAACAAGACAAGACTGACACTTGGATGCAGGAAGGTCTGTTACAACATTTGTCAATTCTAGACAAACCGTGAGAAAATGTGTTGATGGACTTCATCACCCAACTTTCGATTGCATAGGAATACAATGAAATCATGGTCGTGGTGGATCATTTTTCCAAGTATGGGGTTTTTATCCCAATGAAGGCGAACTTTAGGGAAGAAGAGGTGGCACAGATGTTTTTCAAGCATGTAGTAAAGTATTGGGGTCTTCCATTGAACATCGTTTCAAACAGGGACACGAGGTTCACTGGGAAGTTTTGGATAACATTGTTCAAGCTTGTCAGAACAAATTTATTGATGAGCTCCAGCTTCCATCCGCAGAAAAATGGACAGAAAAAATGAATCAATGGCCTACTGGAAGATTACTTGCAACACTATGTGAGGATAGATCAAGGGAATTGGCCAGAATTGTTGCATGTGGCACAATTCAGTTATAATCTGCAAAAGAGTTATGTGACGGGCTATAGTCCGTTTGAATTGAGGAATAGACAAAAACCCATCACCCCACACACGGTGATGCAAGGATATTATGGAACAAATCCATCAACTTTGGGGATCAGGACAAGTTGGGAAGATCAGTAGGAACTAGCTCGCATGCACTTGACGAATGTGAAAGATAGAATGAAGCAGTGGGCAAACCAAGAGAAACGTGATTTGCAGCTCAACGTAGGTGATCATGTCTTCATTAGGTTGGGCAGGAACCAATTCACGCCACCAACTGGGATGGTTACATCGTTGGTGCGAAGGTATGAAGGTCCCTTCAAGATACTTGAGAAGATTGGATAAGTCAGCTATAAGTTGAAGCTCTCATTTCACCTACGATCCCATCACCCTGTTTTTCACATCAGACATCTAAAACCATGTCAAACGAATGCAGAAGAATCGAAGAGAGCCAAGCCCATGCATGGTCCAATGATGATTGTGGATCGACCTGAGTTAGAGGTTGATGATATCTCGACATACAGGATTTCGGGGATTGGTAGGTATCGTCAGCATGAGTACTTTGTTTGTTGGAAAGGTGGATATGCAGAAGATGGTTGTTGGGAAAGAGAAGAGGCACTTTGGTGATGGAAGCACAAGATCCATGAGTTCTAGGTGATGCAGAAAGGAGATCTGGCACTTGGATTTCCAAGGATGGAAATGGACTGGGGTCGGGGAGGGTGTAACACCTCAGGAAGGAAGGTCAAGCATGCGCCCAAGTCTTGTGCACTCGATTTCAACAAAGACACCAAACAGACGGGCGAGGGGGACGCCCGACCCACCTTGTGAATGAAGTAATCAGTTATGTGGATGAGCTCGGACGTCTTGGGCACTCATCATGCCAAGAGGAGCAAACTGATGTTACTTGCGATGAACGCTGCGACGCGTGGTTGGTCAACAACGTGCGCAAGTCAGCTCGATGCCCACAAACAAAGGAAAAACTGAAGTCGGCTCGCGTGGGTGATGCGCGATTGGTGGAAGTCCATGGGGTGTGAGCCCATGGGGCAAGTCGGGCCGACGAAAGATGGATGGCGTGTTGTGGTGGAAAAGAGGGCACGCCTGTTGGGCGCCCTTTATAATCCAACAAGAGGAAGTCATTCGAACCAAGTTTGGCAAGGAGTTCTGAGTCGAGCAAGGATGCATGAAAGGAAGGGTGAGAATCGTAGGCACCAAGCATGAAGCACGAAGGGGAGCAGAACTTTTCATTTTTTGGCTGAGGTGACAGAGAGGGATTGCCCAAAGGTAGTTCGATTGGTTTGTTCTTGTAACTCTCTTCTTTGTTTGGCATGAGTTAGCTCAACACGTTGCGGTTTTATCTTTTACAAAGCATTGTTGGGTATTAGGCCAATTTGGACGCTCGTGAACTAAGTTTCGTCTTGTGTTGTTGTATGGATGCTTTCTTTTCTTGTTACTATAAATAACTAAGTATAAAGAGTTGCAAAAATATAACTAAGAAACGAGACAAAGTATAGGCATATCCCGTGCCAAGTAGTTTGGTCGGGTCTTTCCGACAAACGAAAGGTGTTGGTGCCGCATGGTGTTGATGATGTTGGGCATCCACAACCCAACTGAGATCTGTAGCACTATGACAATAACCCTTTGAAGTATGACTAAGTTGCACCAAAACTTTCAAGTAACAAATAACAATAATAGTATTACTTATTTATGATCGATAATAATATTATATAAAATTTAAAGTTCACTTAAAATTAAGATAAAAGACTTTTCAAAATGAATCACAAATGAATTAAAAAATGATATCTCTTACAACAAGAATGAAGAATTATTATCATTAAAGTGATGGTTAAGTGACATTTTGTGAGATTTTTTTAATTTTTATTCCTTTAATTAAAAATTATAATGTGACAATACCTATTAAAACCACATAAAATAATCATATCATTGTGTTCAACCAATAAAAAATTAAAAATTTCAAATTCTATTAAATCATTATTATTATTTTTAAATATTAAAATTAATAAAAATAAATAAAAATCTATACATAATCACAAGCAACTAACTAATTGCAAGTCAATTATGTTAAGTTTAATTGTGTACTTTGGAGTTATCCTTTTGTTAAGTTTAATTTTGTACTTTGGAGTTATCCTTTTGTGGCTCGTAGTTAATTTGTCTTCATCCAACATATATTGGGGAAGAAAGGGAAACCTCTACAAAGGTTGGTATAGTACTATTACCCATTTAAAGGTGGGGCTGATTTTATTTCTTGGAAAACAAAGGTTGGTACAATACTATTACCCATTTAAAAGTGGTGGGATGTTATTTATTGAAAAACAATAATTAGGTGTTGTTATTTTTTTGGAAAACAATAATTACAATGAAAGAATGGTTTGACTTTATATAACTTTGAAGAGGTCCAATCACAATAAAGAGTTAGTGATCTTGTCATTTTATCTACTCTTAAACATTAAGTTTATTTCATATTTATTAATATTTAATATGGTAATATATGTGTGAGCTTGGCATCTCATCTACTCTTAAATATTAAGCTTAATTCATATTTATTAATATTTAATATGGTAATATGTGTGAGCTTGGCATCTTATTTATTGTTAAATAATAAATTAAATTCATATTTATTCATATTTAATATGATAATATATGTGATTAAGTGAAAGAAACCCAACTAAAAGGTTTTTGAAGTTTTGAATAATATTGTTACATTGTAAATGAATCAATTCATCTTTAATAAAAAAAAATTGGCATTGTTGGTTGATAGGGTTACTGGAGTGTGTAACTTCAATGATGGTCTTGTTTTAAATATAAGTTATATAGAATTGTTATTTTGCAACATGTAGGTAGTATATTGTGTTTTTTAGAGTAATGTTAATAGATTTTTGATTTGTTAATGCAATGGCTCTTGTGATTAGGACGATGATAATATGTTATTGTAGTTTTTTTGAACTTGAATTTAGTAGTATTATGATTCACTAAATTGGTTTATATCATTGTCAAGTATCATTTTTGTAAATCAACTATTGATGTGTCATTAGTAACGACACTTGGAATTTCATCTTAATTGAATTTGTTGAGTCTTTTGTATTTGTAGTTTGCACTGCAACTTTTGAAATTGTTTCTAATTAAATTGGGTTAATTGATGTCCCTTCATCAATAAGTTGTACTTCCAATTTCATTTTTTTAATAATTTTATTTAGAGTAAGGTGTTGTTTTGAATTTTTATATGATGTATTTCTATATGTCTTTTAGACAAATATTATCAATTTTTCACAACTTATCTTTATGATTTGTCGATGTATGTTGTGTTACATGACAATTTTGATTTACGATTATATCATATAGATTTTTCACTTTTGACTCACATATGCCTACCCATTAAGGAGGTTGTAATATGACCCTCTTATGTGTGTTGTCCATGGGTAACCCACTTAATGCCACCTTAGTGATGACATGATATTTCTCTAGAATGTTCTTTTGTAGTGGACCATCTCTTTTGAGTTCCCCTTAACTTAGCTTGGATCTATGACCTCTTAGGGATATCTAGTGCTTTGGTAAGATCCAAGACTACCATCTCTATTAGTTTCTAACTCTTGGTTACTGGTTCGGTTCACTTTGATCCCTAGGGCACTCTATTGGGGTATTTCCCAAGTTTATTGATTCAATTGGGTTACAAACGCTTTATTCAGTACATAATCACTTAGGATGCCTCAACACAAGTATATGATAACCCAATTTTGTTTTTGGTTTCTCATTATAGAATTAAATGAATCAAACCTTCTTATCCCTTATTTATTTATTTATTTATTGGCAGTAAGTGTACCATGGGTTCCTAAAATGGGTATCTTCCATGTGTTATGTGATGTGCATAATAGAGTTAGCATTTTGGGATTAAAAACCCATGGCATGGTGTTGCAAAATCCACAGAGTTGACCTTGTTGTATGACTTGGCCTATCTAATGGATAACATAACATACATCTATGCATTGAGGTCGTTCCCTTGCTTATTTAAAAGATTCAATTCATTTTTGTAAAATATTATGAAGTACCTTCAATCAACCTATCTTTGAAACCATATCTTGCAAGTAAACACTTAGATGAACAACACATATTGATATAGCTCTCTTCCATGTCTTACATGTTCTTGGGCTACTTGCACTTATCATATCCAACATCTCTATAGATTTATCTCTTGTGATTATCTTGGCTCTAAAATTGAAGGCATGTGCATTTATCCTAAGGCATCTACATTGGCATAGTTCCACTCATACCTTGGACAAATCAAGACTATAACCTCAAGAGAGGTTCCCTCATAACTAGGGGAAGTGAGGTATCATCCCTCTTCAGGAAACTTGGGTCTCTCTACTCATTATTTTCATTGATACATGTTTTATGGTGGTATATCTAGTGTTATACATGCATACGTACGCACATACGTACATATACATATTGAAGATCAAGTATAAAAGTCTTGTTTGTAGGAAAGATAAGTTGCATGTGTAAGATAATTTGGGATGGAAATGAGTTTTGGATACCTATTAAAACTCTTTTTTTTATTCTAGGTAGATCCAACACCTATATAAATGAATTTCAAGTGAGTTCCATCTATACTTCTTTGTTTTTTTAAGCATTAGGGTGTTAACTCAATAAAATAATCTTCTACTAATTAACCTTAGATTATCAATTTACTTTTCTTTGCTAATTTGTTAATAAAACCTAATTTAAAACTTAAGAGAAGTACCTTGATAATCTACACCTACAGGTTAACATAATTAATGTCTAAAACCATTATTCACCCTCTCTTTTTTATTCCCACTTTCCTCACATGAGAGTTTCTCAGTTTTTCCTTAGAATCAAGTGACAAATCCACTCTCTTTTCCCCTTTTTAGTAGCCTATGTGTTGTAATGTGATTTTTCATCCTCACCTTACACCACATGTTGTAGCACAAATATGTTTGTTCAATACAAAGACATTTGGAACTTTTTTTTTTTTTAATTTCTTATGAGATGGATTTTATACAAAGCTCGATTGTAGGGTTGTGCAATGTTATCTTCATTTTATTATATTGAAATGACAAACAATTATTTGTAATGTTTAAACTCAAAGTATCTAATTTCTTCATTCACGTTGAATTTAAGCTTATACACACTATCCCATGTATATAACTAGTGAACTTAATAATTGAAAATCATATTTCTCTTTTAAAATAGGTTGAAATTCCTAGAGAGTAAAAAATATACGCATTTAATTGTTAATACATTTATCTCTAACTCCATTTTATTTGTATTTCTAATATTGTGATCCTCATATGTTAATTGCCTCACAATTCGTAATTTAGTAGGTATATTCCACTTTTGATCTTAGGAAATTAATTTTATATTATGATCCTCATCTGTTAATTGCCTCATAATTCGCAATTTAGTAGGTATATTCCACTTTTCATCTTAGGAAATTAATATTATTTTACTAGATGTTTGGTTAGTTGTTGGCATAGGGGCAAACCCATGGTTCAATGCTTCAGTAGCGCACCAACAAAACCCTAACTACCAATTTTTTTGGCAACACCTGCGAAGCAAATGAAGTCTCACTCAAGGTAGAGGCAGGGGTAGTTGTAGGACTCAGATGTCTGCAACCTAACTAGGACACATATATGTGATTATAACACTAACATAACACTTACCAGTTAACATTCATCAACATTTAACCCTTATTCACATCGCAAATCGAAATCCTAATTACAGAGCAACGCAGTATTAAAAAATATCTAATACATCCTACACTTAGCAGATAGAAATAGATCAGATCTAGCATTCATTCACATTACTAAGAACTAAGCTATTATATTAGATGTATCTAACATATATCACTACACTAAGCATACATCACATCAATAACATAACAACTATAATGCACAAAGAAACCACAACACAGGATATACGTGGTTCACCCTAGTGTGGGGCTATGTCCACCAACTCTTCTCTTTCTTTATTGTCTTCTCTCAATCTTCTACAAGCACAGAGCCATAGGAACCTGCTCCACATAGGATAGGAGATCTGTGTGCGCCTCACCAGTTCCTCCTTCCCCAAGCTAGGTTTAAGCACAAATCCTTCTTACAATCTGCACATAAGCTTCTTACAATCACTTGCACTTAGCTCTACAAGTTATTAACACACAATATGCACAAAGCCTTTGCAATCACATAGATCAAATTCTAGCACTTAGCATATTGGCCTCTTCCTACATCGCCTAGATATATATTTATACATTACAAATGGGGCCTAAACATGGGTAAACCCATGGATCGACATCCCATACCCATTACATAAACCCTAAACCCAAAAATGCCTTAATAAGGGGCTGAGATCCCACGGTTTTCTCTTCGCCTTGCACTCTGCCTTCAACCAGCATGTCGAAGTCCCAAAATTAGTCAAACGTGACCCAAGTTCTCCAAAACTTGGTCAAGGGAAAACAACCCCCAACACTCTCTTGTGACTCATCCCGAGTCACTCTGATCTGGGTAACTCTACCTCAAATGCCTTGAGCTTGGCTTGAGATGCCTCAACCTATTTCTTCACCAGAGCCTCCTTCTCGACGAACTCCTGAATGACCTTCTCCGTCACAGGTCCTTCCAATTGTTGTTCAACTGAGGTGACTACTTGTTATAGTTGTGCACCTTGTCCTTCAATCTCCTCAAAAAGTGTGCAGGCTTCATCCTGGACTGGCTAGAGTTGTTAGGTCACTTCCATGACCTTGCTCTGAATGGTATGGGCTTGCTGCTGAACCATGCGCTATTCATGGGCTCTTTTCATCCTCTTGATCGATGATAGTAGCTTCAACTACGCTTGCACTGTTGTAGCTTGATGCTTTTCCTCTTGGAGCTGTGACTCTAGTGTCCTGAGCTCAGGGTCCTCTGCAAGGTGCTCGTAGGTCTGCGCACTTCGACTGCTAAGCTATTTTCATTCCAAGGCTAATGCCTTGATTCTCTTAACCACGCTCCTCGCATTTTCTTCTCTTAGATCTCGCACTTCCTGCAGAGTGCTTGGCACTGCTTGTAATTCTAGTTCGGTTATCCTCTATTTTGTTAAATGGCTTCGACAAGATTCCATACTTGTCTTTCTATTGGGTCTTCTTCCATCTTTTCTAAGCCTTTCACAGAGAGAAGTTCTCTAATGACTACTTCTTTAACTCCAATCTGCTTTGCGAGCAGTTGTTCCTTCTCCTTCTGGATCTGCACTCTATCCTCTGCAAACTTGGCTTGGATGCCTGCGAACATCACCTTCTCAACCATGAGGTCTATTAGGATCTCTTCGACGAATTTTTCTACTGTGCTAATTTCGTCCGACATGCACACTCAAGATGTGATATCTCAGGTCACTGAACAACACTCAATGTAATAGAACGGATGGCGAGGTCTCAATAATCACTGTGCTAAAGCAATTAGTTCTTTGTGGGCTCGGATAATCACAATTGGAAAAAGTGTTCTCGGTGCAACGCTTGATAGGATAAGTAGACAGTGTCATAACAGACTCTTCCAAGGGGTAGGAATGCCTCAATCAATGTTATTCCATCTATTATGGTGCAGTCTCAATGGTCCAGTGGCAAACGTTTCAGCAATAACTGCATTTCTAGCCGTTTTGGAGCATTGTTCTAACAGTCAGGATGCCTCCGATGGTCATATTGCTTTGTCATGGCAAAGTGCCAATATTTGTTGTTCTGATATCCTAGCGAAGTTCCAGTTCTGCAAACCTTCTTTTTGTGGAGTTCTCCCTGGAACTTCCTGTAACTTTTCTAACTTTGATTTCTTCTTACTGAGCTTTCTGGCTTTCTTTCCTGAAATCTGAGTCATTGGTTTCCTCTTTCCATTACCGTTATTATATCCTCTTAGCATGGTAACTTCACACTGTGGATGGTATTTCATAGAGTTTGAGGGTAATACTTCTTCTCTTTATGGAGTAGGTGCTCTACTCTCTTATATAGACAAGTGTTTCAAGTCTTCCTATGTTCTTTCAACTTCGACATCCAGATCTCTGGTCCTTAGTAGCTTCGACTGGTCCTCTTTTTCTTTTAGTAAGTGCGTTATTCTCCTACCCATGAAATCTCTTAGTTCTTTCTTTTTATGTTCTATATCCTCCTCTTCATGTTTCCTTCGTATCTGATCTTTCTCAATCCAGGTTTTTCCTAACAAAATAGCAAATGGGGCGTTGTTCTCAAAAAAATTAATGATCTCAAATTCTTCTTCTGTCAAAGTTCCATGAGCACTCATAGATGTCTGGGTAAGTCTTCCACATAGGTTTATCAACTTTCCTCTAAATAATCTTATTCCTCCTAATGAAGGAACCATAGTAGGCTTTCCCAAAATTTCCCAAGTTCTTTCTATCATGATATTCATCTGGGTTTCCTCCTCCAAAACATAGTCTATGTCGAAGTCTCCTATTATTGTTTCTATGCGCTCCTTCTCTTTTAATATCTCTGATAAGTTGATATCTCTATGATCATTCAAGGTTTATTTCATCTGTAATAATACAATCTCTTATTCTTTCTGGGGTTATGTCATATCCTTAGTTTCTTGGCCTATCTCGTGGTTTTCTTGTCTCATATTCATCTTTTCAACTTTAACAATCATTCTAGGGAAATCCAAAACTTCATGTCCAATGGCCTTACAACAAAGGAAAATATGACCTCTACCAGGGCATTCCTTAGCAAGATGTCCTGGTCTTCTGCAACTATAACAAAGAGTTAAACCTCTCTTTCTCTTTAACGATCCCCAAACTTTCCTGTAGTGTGCACTAGGATCACAGTGGTGGGTTTGCAAAAAATTCTTTCTAGGATCCTACACCCACTTGTTAGTCCAACAATTCTTTCTATGCATAGGACTAACATATCTTTCATTATTTCTATCAAATCTATTCATATCAAATCTTCTTTCTTCTAGATGTACCTAGTTGTTAGATTAGGACCAAATCTATTAAACATACCTAGATCCATTCTTTCGAAATAAAAATGTTCACGTATCTTACCTTTCTCATAGCACAAAGCTTCAAGATCTTACCTCTTTTATTTAGATCAGAATTCTCTCTTTAGGACAAAGATTCACAAGTCAAGTAGAATACTATGCACTAGGGCAGTAGATCTACGCACAAAGCTTTCTGTTTTCTTCAGTTCCTAGCAATCACAGTTTCAGGTCCCAGCAACAGAACCATTTGTTGGCACAGGGGCAGACCTAGGGTTCAACACTTCAACAGTGCACCAACAAAACCCTAAATACTGACCCTTTTGGCAACACCTGCGAAGTAGATGAAGCCTCACCCGAGGTAGAGGCAGGGGTGGTTTCAGGACTCAGATGTCTGCAACCTAGATGGGACACAGATATGTGATTACAATACCTTAACAAAGCACTTAGCAGTTAACATTCATCATAATTTAATTCTTCTTCACATCGCAGATCGAAATCCTAGTTACAAAGCAACACATTATTCAACAATATCTAATACATCCAACACTTAGCACATAGAAATAGATTAGATCTAACATTCATTCACATTACTAAGCACTAATCTATTATATCAGATGCATCTAACATATATCATTGCACTAAGCATACATCAGATCAATAACATAACAACTATAATGCACAAATAAACCACAACATAGGATATATGTGGTGCACCCTAGTGTGGGGCTACGTCCACCAACTCTTCTCTTTCTTTATTGTCTTCTCTCAATCTTCCACAAAAATATAGCCACGGGAACCTACTCTACATAGGATAGGAGATCGACACGCACCTCGCCAAATACTCCTTCCCCGAGCTAGGTTTAAGCATAAAGACTTATTACAATCTGCACACAAGCTTCTTACAATCACTTGCACTTAGATCTGCAAGTTCTTAACACACAGTATGCACAAAGCCTTTGCAATCACATAGATAAAACTCTAGCACTTAGCATATTGGTCTCTTCCTACATCACCTAGATATCTATTTATACATTACAAATGGGGCCTAAACATGGGTAAATCCATGGGCCTACATCCCATACCCATTGCATAAACCCTAAACCTAAAAATTCCCTAAGAAGGGGCCGACATCCCACGATCTCTGCTTCGCCTTGCGCTCCACCTTCGACCAGTCTGTCGAAGTCCCAAAATTGGTCAAACGTGACCCAAGTTCTCCAAAACTTGGTCAAGGGACAACATTAGTTTCCTCACAACTCACAATTTAGTAGGTATATTCCATTCTTCAATTTAGTAGGTTTATTCCACTCTTCATTTTAGGAAATTAATTTTCTTTTATTAGACGTCGGGTAGAGGTCACATGGCTAATAGTGTAATGTCATGGATTTTGACCTAAGAAATGTGACGAATAAACTCATTCATAAGAAGATGAGTACAATGAGGCTCCAAATTCCTTCTTACATAAAATATGAATGCCAAAACCCTATCCATCCAAAAACCTAACCCTAGGAGATCAAGCACCAAAAGTCATGTGGGCCCCGTTGTGGTAAATTGGTACATCAACTTACCGGGGTTGTAACTTTTGCATACGATATTTTTTTTTATGCACATGATAGCTCGTTGGAAAGGTATATCCGAGGACTACACATTAGGTCATCATAGTTTGGATTTGTCTATAGTGTGACTATGGCAGGCCCAAAAAACGTTGTTTAGGGCCTCAAAACGGACCCAGAAGTTTAGGACCCGAAAAGATAGAAAACAACTAACAAGATGAAAAATGAAACTGCTAGGATGAAATATGTATGTGAGCCATTTGGAATAGGTGGGTGGCCATCGATATCCACCTAGATCAATCCTCACCCCTTAGGAGGAAATGGTATCCATTGCATTGAACTAACCCATAAAATGAGGAAATTTTTGCTAAATTTGGCCCCGAGTGAGCCACTTGCCTTGGTGCAGGAGCTACCCTGATTTTAACATGATAAGGATGAAGCTTCTCTTGCTGATTTCATTTGACCTGTGTGTCCATGATATCATCAGTGGATTCATGTACCATACAATCAGGGTTGAGCTCTATCAGTGTCAATTGTTTCGTTACCCTTAAGGTGTCCAATAAGGGTGGAAAGTATGGTCGAAGGAGGTCCAAATTAAACATTGGGTGAAATCCAAGGAAGGGGGAAATGTTGAGCTCAAAACCATTTTCACCCACAACCTTGGTGATGGTATAAGGTCCATAGCGGAGTGGATGAATCTTCTGGGTGTGGTGATGTCGACAGAACCAACTGCTTGATGACTTCTGCTAAGATGAGGTTCTTTTGGCTACTGTTATCAATGATGAAGTGTAGCAGAGTACCCTTCACCCACATCTTTGAATGAAAGAAGCACTCATATTCCTTTGGTTCATCAGGATCTCACCTTCCTTTGGTTCACCAGGTTTGTTGGGCTGGACCTTGGTGATGGTAGAAATGGTGGCACTAGCTTCTACATCAATGATCTATCTCCCTTTTTTTGGTTCTGAATCTGATTCAAAGCCTGCATATGATTCATAAGATTTTACCTCAGCCATTAACGACTACTTTGAGAGGAATTAAATGGTGTTATACCAGGGGCTCTTATGGAACTCACACCATTTCCCAATGTCTTTCTCTGTCATCCCATTGTCCTTCTTTTCTTATGGTTTGGACAGGTTGTCCTAAGGCTTCCCATCCTTGCTCTTCCCTTTGTTCTGTAGGTTGGGGCCACATTTTCCCTTCTTCTGTTGTGAGGGGTTTGCAGACCCAAAATGTCGTGTCTTTTGTTTAATATTATGGTCAATTTTGACGACATATCGATAGGTTGCACCCAAGGAAGAAATTTCCAAAAACTCCATTTATGTCGGGATGTATCTATGGAGAACATCACGGTTCTTGAGCACTAGATGTATTTCATATTCTTTGATACTCATCTTGGTGCACAAGTTATGGAAGAAATTGGTGAACTCATACATTGTTTGGTCTCTTTCTTTCTGCAGTGTGGTCCATCTTGTATATAAGTCATCATAACTTCCAACAGGGTAGTATTGTTCTTTAATAAAATACCTGAAAGAACCCCAAGTGGGTGCAACTACAAATAATGTAGATCCCTCTATTTCCTTTTTTCTCACAAAAATTCTCACTCCAATATTTGACATGGGGAATGGCCTTGAGGAGAAAAAATGTAATCTTTTTTCTATCGAAAAATCCGTGGAAAGAAAGATACCCTTTTAGAAGATTTAACCATTTATCTACAACATCAACATCTATTTGACCTTCAAATATAGGAATATCAAAATTAATTTGTAACTTGAAAGGGGGTAGTGCCTCCATTTGAGGTAGATGCATCACTTGTCGGTAGTCGTCGAAGGATTTGTGCAAAGTTCTCCATCATCTTGTTCCTTTGTTTCTCAAGGGATTCCTCGAGCAAAATTTTGAAAGGATCTTTTGTCCCATCGTATTTATTTTCTCCCACCATGAAATATTTCTTGGGCATGTGAGATCAATTGTCCTCAAGAGAAATAAGCTTGAGACCCAACTCTCTATACCTTCACCTCATCAAGGACATGCACTAAAAAATGACAAGGAGCAGACCAGTCTGATACCATTGATCCATATTTATGAGCGGAACAAAATGAAAACACATATATATAATACTAACAAAGAGACACAGTTAATAATAGCATATATATTGTAAAACTTGACTTCTATTAAATAAGAAATATGTTGAAACTATAAAATGCAGACTGAAAGAAGCTTGCTAGAATGGTGGCATCTTATCTCTGAGAAGAGATGTGACGACTACATTCATTCGTAAGAACATGAGTACAATGAGGCTCCAAAGGAATTTCTACATCAAATAGGAATGCCAAAACCCTAGACATCCAAAAACCTAACCCTAGGAGTTGAAGTGTTAAAATTCATGTGGGCCATGTTGGGGTAAGTTGGTACGTCAACTTCCCAGGATTGTAACTTTTGCATACGATATTCATTTTAGGCACACGATAACCTCTTGGAAATTTCTATCCGAGGAATAATTATGTCGTCACACTCTAGCTTAGTCTACAATGTTACTATGGCGGGCCCAAAAAACGTTGTTTGGGGCCTAAAAACGACCTCTGAAGTTTAGGACCTGAAAATATAGAAAACAACTGCCAAGATGAAAACTGAAACTGCCAAGATGAAATATGTATGTGATCTAGTTGGGATAGGCGGGTGGCCACCAATATCCACCTATATAAATCCTCCCCGATTAGGAGGAAATGGTCTCCATTCTGTTGAGTTCCCCCATCAGATGACAAAATTTCTGTTGAATTTGGCCCTGGGTGAGCCATTTTCCTTGGTGCAAGCGTTTCTCTACTTTGAAAACACAATAAATCTGAAATTTAGGTTGGCGAGTGACCTTGACTTGTGTGTCCATGATCTGATCAGTGGATTTGTGTTCCATGCAGTCAGGTTTGAGCTCTGTTGATGTCAATTTTTCTCCTACCTCTGAGGTGTCCAATAAGGGTGGAAATTATGGCCGAAGGAGGCCCACATTAAACACTGGGTGCAAGCCAAGGAAGGGGGGAATGTTGAGCTCAAAAACATTGTGACCCACAGCCTTGGTCATGGTATAAGGTCCATAGAGGAGTGGACAAAGCTTCTGATGGGGTCCTATAAAGCATTATTTATTCAAGTGCAACCAAACTTTAACCCCCATCTAAAACTTGTGTGACACCTGGTGTTGATCATGGCGCTTCTTGTACTTGGAATTAGACTTCTGCAAAATATCCTGAACCTGTTGGCGGATGTGTTGGATTCGTTGAATGAACCGGGTGTCATTTTCATCTTCGGTTTGCGCATGGGATGATTCTGCCTCAGTGGACAGAAGGGGTAGTGAAACATCTATGGGACCCAATGGTTGAAATCCCAACCCCACCTAAAAGGTTTTGTGGTTGTTTGAGATATGTATGGCTCTATTGTAACTGTGTTTAACATAGGGAAGACTCTCGTCCTATGTGCCAAAATGCTTGGAATTGTACATGTGAAAAATATGCACGATCATATTGTTGACGACCTCGGTTTGGCCATCTATTTGGGGGTGGAAGGATGTGGATTTGGTGAGATTGGTTTCCAGCTATGACGAGAGGCTTGACCAAAATGTGTTGAGGAACCAATTGTCCTGATCGGAGATGATGGTTTGTGGTATCCCAAAATATACCCACACTCGTTCGAAGAAGAGCTTGCAAGTGGCCTCTATTGTGATGCTCTTCTTACAACCAACAATAATCTCCATCTTGGAAAATCAATCAACAACCACGAAAACAAAATCATTTCCATGCTTGATTGAAGGAAGGCCCGACATGTAGTCCATCAAGATGGATTCCCAAGGGTTTTTAGGTGTATGCATAGGGGTGTACATTCCTTGTTTGTTAATGGCTGGTTAATAGCATAGGCTGTGCAAGACCTAATATACTTGATGACACCATGTCGGAGTTTCGACCAATAGAAATGTTGTTGCAACACTGCCACTATCTTCTCTACGCCGAAGTGTCTTGCGACCCGACTATAGTGAGCTTCCCAAATCAGCTTCACACACTCTTTTTATGGAATTCAGATATGGACCAGATGGCACAACAAACCATCCTGCAGATGAAAATTAGTAACAATTGTGTTTGTTTCCAGCATCAGGTAGGTAGTGGAGAAGTCGAGATCTCTCTCATAGAGTTGAGGCGATCTAGAGGTCTCATGTCCACAAGAGTGTAGCACTGTGGTTAGTGCAACAATTGGAGGTCGACTGGGGCAGTAAAAGACGCAGTAGGTGCTTCATGTATTATACTTGATGTTGAGATGGAACTGTTGCAAGTATGTGGACCACTTCTGATGGAATTTATTCTACAATTTTCCATATGTCTGCATGAACTGCAGAGGCTTATCATTAGTGTAGATGACTATCTCCTTCCCGAGAATGTAATTCCTCCACTGGCGATAGGATTGTACAATGGAGTACATTTCTTTGTCATAAGTGGGGTACTTATGGACATTATCTGTTAGTGTCTCACAATTATAGGCCACTAGATGTCCATGTTGAGTGAGAATTGCACCCACAACATAGTCTGAAGCATCTATCTCAATATCAAATAATTGTTCCAGGTTGGGTAACGAGAGCGTCGGGGTTGATCACAAGCACTACTTCAAATCATCAAATGATTTCTATTGCGACAGGCCCCACATGGATTTTTCCTTTCCACGGCCCCTGGTCACTTGGCTAAGGGCCCATGCAATGTGGGAGAATCCCAACACAAACATGCAATAGAAATTGGAAAATCCTAAGAAGCTTTGGAGCTCAATGAGTGTGGTCAGGGTTGGATAGTCATGAATGACCTGGATTTTGGATGGATTGACATACACCCCATGCTCAATATCAATGTAGCCTAGGTATTGGACCTTATTCGTGTCGAAGGAGCATTTTTCCAAATTTTCATATAGCTTGTGTTGTTGCAGAGTGTGTAGAACCTGCTAAATGTGTTGCAAGTGTTTTGCCCAATTCTTGATGAATATGAGGATGCCATCCAAATATACTACCACAAAAGAATTGGTGAAATGCCACAAGATATAGTCCATCATCCTCATGAAAGTTTCTCGGACATTTTTTCAAGAAAAATGGCATGACAAACCATTCAAAAATACCTTCTTTGGATTTGAAGGCAGTATTCCATACATCAGTATGCTCTATTGGAACCTGGTGGCATTCGAACTTTAGATTGATCTTACTGAAGTATTTGGTCCCCTTGAGTTGGTCAAGGAGATCGTTAATTCGGGGAATTGGGTGCCAATTGATAACTGTGATTTTATTTTGGGCCCAATAATCAATGTAGACTCACCAGGACCCGTCTTTCTTCTGTACAAGCATGATTGGGCTTCCACAAGGTGATGATATTGGGAGAATGTGCCCCTTTTCAAGAAAATATTGGATCTGGTGCTTGATTTCCTCATTTTCTGATAGAGAACGATGATAGACTTGACCATTCAGTAGTGGTGCATTGGGGCTCAGATCGATTGAGTGCTTGACCTGACAGTGTGGAGGTACCCCAGTGGGTGAGGAGAAGATGTCCTTGTAATATTCCATGACCTTATCCACTTTCTTATGCTGCATGGAGAGACTTGTCATAGAGGCCATGGATGTGGCTGCAACCTTCCGCTCACTTTGAGCATGAATCACAAAGAAGACAAACTTCTCGGTCTGAGAGATGACCTTCTTGCATTTCTTGAAAGAGATCAAGGAAATGGCGGTAGATGGGACTATCTATGGTATCTTGTATAATATATTGTCCAAATTAATAATAACACAATGAGGCCTAGAGTCATTTACAATATGACGTTTCCATAAATAAGGTTGGCCCAAAAAAATATCACAAACTTCAAGGGGGGAAAAATCACATAATACATCATCTTTGAAGGGCTTGATGCCATAGGCTAGGCGACATTGTTGTCTGATGCAAATACCTCTCCCTTGGCGGAGCCATTCGATGGTGTATGGTTGCGGGTGTGGTGATGTTGGCAAAGCCAACCGCTTGAAAACCTCTAATAATATGAGTTTATTTTGGCTACCTCTATCAACGATGAAGTGCAACGGAGTACCCTTCACCCACATCTGTGAATGAAAGAGGCGCTCACCTTCCTCTAGTTCATCAGGTTTGTAGGGATGGACCTTGGTGGTGGTAGCAAACATGGAACCGGATTATGCATATATGATCCTTTTCCCTTTTAATGGTTCTGACTCCAAGTCAAAGCCTACATCTAATTAAGAGGMTTTCACCTTGGCCACCAATGACTTCCTTGAGTGACATTCAATGGTGTTATGCCAAGGGATATTATGGAACTCGCACCATTTCCCAGTGTCTTTCTTTGTCTTCCCATTGCCCTTYTTTTTTTTCTGGTTTGGACTAGTTGTATTGAGGCTGCCCATCCTTGCTCTKCCCTTTGTTCTACAGGTTGGGGCCACCTTTTCCATACTTTTCTTTTGAGGGATTTGCAGACCGAAATTGTTGMGTCTTTTGTTTAAGCTTCTGCTCGATTTTGACAACATATTGATAGGTCACGCCCAAGGACGAAATGTCCAGAAACTCCATTTATGTATGGATGTATCTATGTAGATCATCGTAATACTTGAGCATCGGATGTCGTTCAAAGTCTTTGATACCCAACTTGGTGTGCAAGGTATGGAAGACAATGGTGAACTCAGGCATTGTTTGGTCCCTTTCCTGTCGTAGTGTGGTCCATCTTGTATATAAGTCGTCATAACTTCCAATAGGGTAGTAATGTTCCTTAATAAAATCCCCAAAGGAACCCCAATTGGGTGAAACTACAAATAATGTAGATCCCTTTGTTTCCTTTTTCTCATAGAAAGTCTCCCACTAATCTTTGACATGAGGGATGACCTTGAGGAGTGAAAATGTAATCTTTTCTCTATCGGAAAAGTTGTGGATAGAAAAATACCCTTCTATAAGGTTTAACCATTTATCTACAACATCCACATCTATTTGAACTTTGAATATAGGAATATCAAAATTGATATGTACCTTGAAGGGGGTGGCACCTTTGTTTGAGGTAGATACATCGCTTGTCGACAACTGTCGAAGGAATTGTGCAAAGTTGTCCATCATCTAGTTCCTATGGCACTTAAGGGCTTCCTTGAGAAACATTTAAAAATGATCTCATATCATGTCATCTTTATTTTCTCTCACCATGGAAGGTTTCTTGTGTGTGCGAGAGAATTTTTCCTCAAGAGAAACAAGCTCGAGACCCAACTCTCTATACCCTGACCTCGTCATGGACATGCACTAAAAAATGATAAGGAGCACACCGCTTTGATACCACTGATCCAGATTTATGAGCGGAATGAAATGAAAACACGGGTACATAATATTAACACAAAGACACAATTAATAATAAAAGAGATACAATAAAACTTGGCTTATATTAAATAAGAAATATGTTGAAATGATAAAATGAAGACTAAAACAAACTTGCTAGAATGGCGGAAGCTTATCTCTGAGAAGAGATGTGACGGATATGCTCATTCAAAAGAAGATGAGTACAATGAGGCTTCAAAGGATTTTTTACATCAAATATGAATGCCAAAACCCTATACATATAAAAACCCAACCCTGGGAGATGAAGTGACAAAAGTCATGTGGGCCCCGTTGCAGGAAGTTGGTACATCAACTTCCTGGGGTCGTAACTTTTGTATACGATCTTTGTTTTAGGTGCACAATAGACCGTTGGAAAGCTCTATCTAAGGAATACACATTATGTTGTCACACTCTAACTATGTATATAGTGTGACTGTGGTGGACCCAAAAAACCTTATTTAGGGCCTCAAAACGACCCTAAAAGCTTAGGACCCAAAAATCTAGAAAAAAATGCCAAGATGAAAACTGAAACTACCAAGATGAAATATGTATGTGATCCAGTTGAAATAGGTGGTTGGCCACTGATATACCCCTGGAGAAATCCTTTCCCCTTAGGAAGAAATGGTCTCCAATGCATTGAGTTCCCCCATCAAATGAGGAAATTTCTGCAGAATTTGGCCCCGGGTGAGCCACTTGCCTTGGTGCAGGAGTTTCCCTTTACATGATAAAGATGAAAATTATGTTGGCGAGTTCCCTTTACCCATGTGTCCATGATCTGATCAGTGGATTCCTATTCCATTCAATTAGGGTTTATCTCTGTTAGTGTCATTTGTTCTTCTACCTCTGAGGTGTCCAATAAGGGTGGAAAGTATGGTCGAAGGAGATCCACATTAAACACTGGGTGCAATCCAACGAAGGGGGGAATGCTCATCTCAAAAGCATTGTCACCCACAACCTTGGTGATGGTATAAGGTCCATAGTGGAGT
This sequence comes from Picea glauca, assembly GCA_000966675.3. NCBI lineage: Eukaryota > Viridiplantae > Streptophyta > Pinopsida > Pinales > Pinaceae > Picea > Picea glauca. The sequence continues at coordinate 29,496 of JZKD02S0215096.1, forward strand.
GGATGAAGCTTTCGATGGGGTCCCATAAGGAATTCTTTCTACAAGTGTAACCGAACTTTATCTCCCACTTGAAACTTGTGTGGCACCTGGTGTTGATCGTGGCATTGCTTGTACTTGTCATTGGTATTTTGAAAAATATCATGAACCTATTGGCAGATGTGCTAGATTCATTCAAAGAACCGAGTGTATTTTTCGACTTTGGGTTTCACATGGGATGATTATGCCTATGTGGATGCAAGGGGTAGTGCAACATCCATGGAACCCAATGGTTGAAATCCCAACCCCACCTGAAAGGGGTTGTGGTTAGTTAAGATATGTATGAATCTATTTTAAATTTGTTGAACATAGGGAAGACTCTCATCCCATGTGCATGGATGGTTGGAATTGTATATGTGAAAAATATGCATGATCATCCTGTTGACGACCTCGGTTTGGCCATCTATTTGGGGGTGGAAGGTTGTGGATTTGGTGAGCTTTGTATCCAACCGTGACCAAGAGTGCACCCACAATGTGCTAAGGAACTGGATGTCCTGATCGGAGACAATGGTTTGTGGCATCCAAAAATTTACTCACACTCGTTTGAAGAAATTGTTGGTAGTGGCCTATGCTATGATTCTCTTTTTGCAAGCGACCAGAATCGCCATCTTGGAAAATCAATCAACAACCACGAAAACACAGTCATTTCCCTACTTGGTTGAAGGAAGACTCGACTTGTAGTCCATTGATATGGATTCCTTAGGCCTGTGAGGAGTGAGAAAAGGGGTTTACATGCCTTATTTCTTAATGGATGGTTTGGAAGTGGTCTAGGCCGTGCAATACTTGATATACTTGTTGACATCCTGTCAAAGTTTCGGATAATAGAAATGTTGTTGCAACACTGCCACTGTATTCTCTACGCCGAAGTGTCTTGCCACCTGACTGTATTGAGATTCCCAAATCATCTTCGCGAACTCACTTGATGGAACACAGAGATGGCCCAGATGGCATAACAACCTATCCTGCAAATGAAAATCAGTAACAATTGTGTTTGTGCCCAACATCTGGTAGGTAGTGGAAAATTCAGGATCTCTCTCATAGACTTGGGGCCATCTGGAGGTATCATGTCTGAAAGAGTGTAGCACTATGGTTAGGGTGGAAACTGGAGATCGATTGAGGTAGTCAGTGACACGGTTGGTTCTCCCTATCTTATACTTGATGTTGAGATGAAACTGCTGCAAGTATGTGGATCACTTCTGATGGTGGCCATTCTACAATTTTCCTTGTGCTTGCATGAACTGCAGAGGCTTATGATCAGTGTGGATTATTGTCTCCTTCCCGAGAATGTAATGCCTCCACTAATGGAAGGCTTGTAAAATGGAGTACATTTTTTTTTTTGTAAGTGGGGTACTTATAGAAAATATCTGATAGTTTCACACTATGATAGGCCACAGGATGTCCATGTTGAGTGAGAACTATGCCCACAACATATTCTGAAGCATCTGTCTCAATCTCAAATAGTTGTTGCAGGTCAGGTAATGAGAGCACCGGGGCTGAGCACATGCGTTGCTTCAAATCATCGAATGCTTTCTGTTGCAACTAGCCCCACATGAAATTTTCCTTTCCACCACCCCTTATCACTTGGATAAGTGCCCAAGCAATGTGGGAGAATCCCAACAAAAACATGCGATAGAAATTGGCAAGGCCTAAGAAGCTCTGGAGCTCAGTGAGTGTTGTCAGGGCTGACTAGTCATGGATTCCCTGGCTTTTGGATGGATCAACATGCACCCTATTCTCATCAACAATGTAGCCCAGGTAATGGACCTTGTTCATGTTGAAGGAGAATTTTTCCAAATTTTCATATAGCTTGAGTTGTCGCAGAGTGTGCAGAACCTGTTGAATGTGTTGTAAGTGTTCTGCCCAATTCTTGTTGAAGATCAGGATGTCATCCAAATACACTACCACAAAATAATTGGTGAAAGGATGGAAGATATCATCCATCATCCTAATGAAATTTGTTGGGGCATTTATCAAGCCAAAGGGCATGACCAACCATTCAAAAATACCTTCTTTGGATTTCAAGGTAGTATTCCATACACCAGTTTGCTCTATTGGAACCTAGTGGTATCTGGACCTCAGATCAATCTTACTKAAGTATTTGTCSCTCTTGACCTAATCRAAGATATCGTCAATTCAGGGAATTGGGTATCGGTTCTAGAYTKTGATTTTATTTAGGGACYGATAATCAATGCAGATTCGCCAGAACTTGTCTTTCTTCTACACAAGMACAATTGGGCTTCCACAAGGTGATGAGATTGGGTGGATGTTCCCCTTTTCGAGAAGCTCTTGGATTTGGCAMTTGATTTCCTCATTTTTGTGATAGAGAGAAACGATAGACTGGTCCATTCGGTAATGGTGCACTCAAGGTCAAATCGATTAAGTGCTTGACCGGACAGTGCATAGGTACCCCAATGSTTTAGGAGAAGATGTATTTGTATACTTCCATGACCTTATCCACTTGTTTTTTCTRCGTGGAGAGACTCATCATAGAGGCCATGGATGTGGTTGCAACCTTCCACTCACTTTGAGTKTGAATCACAAAGAAGACAAACTTCCCAATATGAGAGATGACCTTCCTACATTGCTTSGAAGAGATCAAGGAAATGGCAGTAGATGGGACTACCTCTGGTATTCTATATAATCTCATGTCCAAAGTAATAATAACACTATGAGGCCTAGACTCATATACAACATGAGGTTTCCATAAATAAGGCTGGACAAAAACAACATCACAAACTTCAAAGGGGGAAACATCACACAATACCTCATCTTTGAAGGCTTGATGCCATAGGCTAGGCGACACTGTTGGATGATAAAGAAATCGCTCCCTTGGCGAAGCCATCCGATGGTGTACAATTGCGGGTGTGGTGATGTTGGCAAAGTTAACCACTTGAAAAAATCTATTGAGATGAGGTTCTTCTGGCTACTTATATTAATGATGAAGTGCAACAGGCTATCCCTCACCCACATCTGTGAATGAAAGAGGTTCTCACCTTCCTTTAGTTCATCAGGTTTGTCGGGATGGACCTTGGTGGTGGTAGAAAAGGTGCCACTAGGTTATGCATCAATGATTTGTCTCCCTATTTCTAGTTCTTACTCTAAGTCAGAGCCTGCATCTGATTCAGAGGCTCTCACCTCGGCTACCAATGACTTTTTTGAGTGACATTCAATAGTGTTGTGCTAGGGGCTCTTATGGAACTCACACCATTTCCCAGTGTCTTTCTTTGTCTTCCCATTGTGCTTATTTGTTTGTGGTTTGGACTAGTTGTCCCAAGGCTTTCCATCCTTTCTCTACCCTTTTTTTCTACAAGTTGGGGCCACCTTTTCCCTGCTTATGCTATGAGGGGTTTGCAGACCAAAACTGTTGCATCTTCTATTTAAGATTCTGCTCAATTTTGACAGCATTTCGATAGGCCATGCCCAAGGACAAAATGTCTAGAAACTCCATTTCTATCTAGATGTATCTATACATACCATCACATTACTTGAGCACTATATGTCGCTTAGAGTCTATGCTACCCAACTTGGTGCACAAGGTATGGAAGACATTGATGAACTTAGACATTGCTTGGTCCATTTCCTTCCGCAGTGTGGTCCATCTTGTATATAAGTCGTCGTAACTTCCAACAAGGAAATATTGTTCCTTAATAACATCCCTAAAGGAACCCCAAGTGGGTGCAACTACAAATAATGTGGATCCCTATGTTTACTTTTTCTCATAAAAAGTCTCCCACCAATCTTTGACATGGGGGACGACCTTGAGGAGCTCAAATGTAATCTTTTCTCTATCGGAAATGTTGTGGATAGAAAAATACCCTTCTTGAAGGTTTAACCATTTATCTAAAACATTTGCATCTATTTGACCTTCAAATATAGGAATATCAAAATTGATATGTACCTTGAAGCGGGTGGTGCCTCCGTTTGAAGTAGATGTGTTGCTTGTTGGGATTCGTTGAAGGATTTGTGTAAAGTTGTCCATCATCTCATTCCTTTGTCCCTCGAGGGCTTCCTCGAGCAACATTTTGAAAGGATATTATGTCCCTTCATCTTTATTTTCTCTTGCCATGGAAGGTTTCTTGGGCATGTGAGAGTAGTTGTCCTCAAGAGAAACAAGCTCGAGACCCAACTCTCTATACCCTGACCTCATCAGGGACATGCACTAAAAAACAACAAGGAGTAGACTTCTTTGATACCATTGATTAGGATTTATGAGCATAACGAAATGAAAAATCAGATCTATAATATTAACACAGAGACACAGTGAATAATAACATAGATATAATAAAACTTGACTTCTATTAAATAAGAAATATGTTGAAACTATAAAATGCAGAATGAAACAAGCTTGCTAGAATGGTGGCATCTTATCTCTGAGAAGAGATGTGACGACTACCCTCATTCACAAGAATATGAGTACAATGAGGCTCCAAAAACCCAACCCTAGGAGATGAAGCACCAAAAGTCATGTGGGCCCTGTTGTGGTAAGTTGGTACATCAACTTCATAGGATCGTAACTTTTGTATACAATCTCTGTTTTAGGCACACGATATCACATTGGAAAGGTCTATACGAAGAATAAACATTATGTTGTTACACTTTGACTCGGTTTTCAGTGTGACTGTGGTAGGCTCAAAAACATTGTTTATGGCCTCAAAACGGCCCCGGATGTTTGAGACTCGAAAAACTAGAAAAAAAAACTACCAAGATGAAAACTGAAACTGCAGGGATGAAATCTGTATGTGAGCCAGTTGAAATAGGTGGGTGGCCACCAATATCCACCTGGATCATAGAACCATATAAAAAAATGTCCCTCAATAAACAAAAAAATGACAATAAATTAACACCAATATATTATGGCCCCTATAAGGTGTTGCAAAATATTGGAAGTGTGGCTTACAAATTGGATATGCCTCCATCTTCACGTGTACATTGAATATTTTTTGCATGCCTTTGTATCCTATATATACACCAAGGAGACCTAGTCTTAGAATCATCATATCTCATCTTGTACATTGAATATATTGTAAAAGGAGGTTTCCCCCTCAAATTGGATTATTATTCATTGGTTTTATATCATTCTCAAGGCTTTAGTTCATAACATTTATTCAACATTATAATGTTCCACCTTCTTACATAGTTCAAGATTCTATAAGTGGAGAGATACCATGTCATCCTTCACATTGTTGTAATAAACAATTCATAAAGTGTTATATTTTTCTTGAAATTATAGTATCACCCTTAGACACCTTATAAACAATTGTAATCCAAACCAAATAGATTTTTCTGGAATTATAGTATTATGTGCTAAAATAAAATAGTTATATTAACAAAAAAATAACGATAATTTTGAAACTAAAATATTTTTAAACCTTAATAGTAAGTAGAGTAGTCACATTAGAAATATACAATTGTGTGGGATTTCTCAAATTGATTAGTATGCATTGATCTTATGGAACTATAATTGAGATACCATCTAATCAAATAATTACGAAATTTACATAGTGTGTTTCATCAACTAAAACTACAATGTCAATAACATTGATGGATGATTTGGATAGCCTTGTAAATATGTATTAACTAGATTTTCATAAAAAATAAAATATTAAGAAACATTATAATTTTGCCTATGTTCCCCGGATGGGGTGACACTTGGAGTACACACATCATCAGATGGGGCAGATACGAGGGAATTTAAAGCCCCTCGCCGCCACCCTCCTCCCCTGTCCAGTTGCGATCTCTAGTTTACATGATTGCCAAGGTCTAGTGCGCTGGGCCTTAATGGAGATTTAGACTCGGCTCCTCGGCATTAGTACGAAACTGGTAATTTCCATTACTCCTGCACTAATGGCTACCAGAGCCATAAACTCCTCCATTCTCCTGGTCTTTTCGTCTTGTGGGGGGTTCTATATCGGGCATTCAGGTGCTGTTCACAGACTCATTCTGCTTGTTTTTCTCCATGCCCTAGATCACACCACTGTTGATTCCATTCGCTCTGTGCTTTGCTTGGCCATGCCTCGCAAGAGAGGTTGGCCCCGACGAGCGCTAGCCTATTACAGATGGTTTGGCAAACAAAAACTCACAAGACCAGCTTCTTTATCTCATCCCAGGAAACAACTTAGACCACCCACCTTCTTCTGGTCATAATTGGTATGAAGAGGTTCAACCAGAGCCTTGTCCTTCAAGCACAAAGGGTCTCAATGGAGGCTTCTCGGTTGAAGAAGAAATTCTGCCCAACTGGGAGGAAATTATGCCTTTCCTATTGTCAACTGCCTTAGAGCAATGATCGACCACTTGCACCACCACCCCTTTCCAGAAGCCAACTGAGACAAGTTGCATTGTAGAAGAGGAAATCTCGCTTCAGGAGGAACACTCAAGACATAATTCGACTACCACTATGGAAGAGGACCATGCCATGGAAGAGGACCCTGCCATAGATTCCTCCACTACAAATGATTTCGCCATTGCTACCATGGAAGAAGACCCTTGGAACACACGAGGCAGATGATGAAGCTGATGAACAGGCTCACCCAACTCCCAATGCTTGCAGGCTTATGGAAGACCACCTGGTCTTGATCTTCGATATGCGTAAGGATTTGGTAGAGCAACACCATTGCTAGAGCACCCTCAACAAGCATTTGGACGTCTTGTATGACTCCCTATCAAGCGAGCCGGAGAAAATTCGATGCCCGACTTGCTGTCAGCCTTTCGTCTTCCGACTTCACCAGAATGAACGCTCTGGTTCACCCCATGTCTAGTGCTCTTAAATTTTTTTTCTCTAGTCTAATTGTTAAGTTTTTGCACACCACAGACTATGGTTCTGGATCGATAGTTGGTCAGGTCACTCAGTCCACCACCTGTTCTGGTTTCCACGCTTATTGCAGAACATGTGGCAAGTCCCCATGTTTGTTCATTGACAATTGTCTTTTTTTTAAGGTTTAAGAACAATGAACAATTGTCTTGTCCACGCGTTCTGGTTTCCACTGCGGTGACAAAACAGATGACGTAATATAATGTATACTTAGACATGTGTGTTTTTTGTTAAGACAAGACAATGCAATATTTTTATTTACAAAAAATAATTTCACCTATGTAATGGCATTATGACTAAGATACCATTATTTATTTAAATCAAATGCTATTAAACAATATATTTCTTACCAAAATTTTAAGTCCTTGATTAGAAAAATACATGTCATCTTTGATATAATTTATTTAAAAATCATATTATCTCTCATTCATTCATATATATATATATATATAATTTAATTTAATTTAATTTAATGAAACATTTAATAAATTATAAATATATTATATTATAATTAACCACTCATTTCGTTGTTATTAAATATATCTAATCTCACACACTAAATTAAATATAATTTTCATATTATATATATATATATATATTTATATTGTGTATTTAATGAAACATTTAATAAATTATAAATATATTATATTATAATTAACGACTCATTTTGATGTTATTAAATATATATAATAACACACACTAAATTAAATATAATTTTCATTAATATTGAATAAGGGTATTGTTGATACAATGTCTTAATAATTCTTGTCCTTGGAATGGTGAGCGAATGTGAGGTGGCCATTGAACGGTCAGATTGGAATTTCAATTCCAAACGGAATTTATTAGAGACATGACAAACGGGGTATCAAAAGAGCCTTGCGAAATGGCCCCACATCTTTCCTTGCGTCAAGAATGACGAGGGAAAGTAGACGTGTGGAGTATTTCCCAACCTTCGTGAAGTTAGATCGTACGGAAAAGCCCTCCCACTTGTCTTATCATGGACCGCCATATTCACTAAAAGAACAAGAAAAGACAAGTAAAGCATAGTATATGGAATATTCTTTTTAGTTTTGGGTATTGCTAGGGCTAAATTGGACGCTACGTGGAACCACTCTCTTCATTACCCTTTATTTCTTCACATCTCAAGCATCTCTTTTTGGGATATCAAGCATCTTCATGGGCCATTTCCTTTGTGATCATGTCATTGTAGAGGACATTTGGCATATACACGGGTCACAAGGATGTTCGGATTTTGATGGAGATATATATGGGATTTTGATGGAGATATATATAGGATTGAATGTATATGTAATAGGGGATCCACATGTATAATAATAAGTGAGAATATAGAGAGAACTAAGTTGTAGAAAATTAAGTGGATTGTAGAAGGAGGACGAGCAATATGGAGGTGTTGTTTTTCAAATTTTCAGAGGGTTGGAGACGAACCAGAGCTGCCATGAATGAAAAACAATCAGGGTTACTCTTTTTCATAGCCTATAACAGTGTAGATATGTTTCGGTCTTATGTTCCAGTCCTTTACGTGGTGTTTAGAGGTTGTTAGACTCTGTTTTTAGTTTTTTCCCATTTTGGAAACTGAACCGGACTTTGGTTTTTACTTGCACCTTGTAACTATACCTAAAGTTTGTTTTTAGCGACTTAAATCCACTGTTTCATCTGTCAGAGCACATCATATTTGTTTTTTATAATGAAGGTGGGGTCATTTCCTACATTAAACTTATTGTTTTTCCCAAGGGGCTTCACTTAGTGGATTCCAGATGGCCTCTTCCAGGATAGACTCTATTAATGCGGAGGTACAGGCTTTGCTGAGTGAGCTTGCAGATGAGCTTTGGCAGTTAGATGCAGTTAATACCAAACTTATTACTCCAAAACTCACTTCGAACCCTACGCATTTTCCTTCCAGAGCTCCTGGTATCCCTTTGGTTACACAGGCACCTTGTTCCTCATACTCTGCACATACCTCGTCCTTTGATACCTTTTTACCAGCACAATCTGTTGATGATGTAGGGGACATTCCACTGGTCTAGAGATGTTCTAAACTTGTAAATGGTAGTGCTGGCTTAGCACAGAACCAGGTGAACTCCACGTCGATTGCTGTTGGTGATAGGGCATATCAGAAACAATAGAAAGCCTTGAAATAGGTTAAGAGGATGGTTCTCGGAGCTGACATAGGTTTAGAAGATACCTGTAGGCTCACTTTATGTGGACTTGTAGGCAGATTTGCATATCAGAGTATGATTGTTGAAAAACTTACTGTCTGGTTAGAGCAGATTTGGGTTCCAGTCATTGGTTACGTCCCAGACATGTACAATTTATCTAAAGGTTGGATAGGATTTCTATGTAGAAGCCCGAAAGACACAGCGTTATTGTTGAACTCTTACTGGGTGGATGGAACAAATAGCTTAATGCTAAAGAGATGGAGATTAGCATTCAACCCAGACACTGATTTTTTCCCTTTTAGACACATTTGGGTCTTACTTCCAGGGTTACCCTGGCTTTTATGGAATGTTGGAGCCTTAAAGGCTATCGGTAATTCTCTTGGTAAGTTTATCATGACAGACGAAATAACTCTTTTGGGGTCTACGAGAAAGGTTGGAAAGGTGATGGTAGAAATTGATATCCAACAAGGACTTCCTAATACTTTAAAAATAGAGTGGCGAGGAAATATTATACTGCAGAAGCTTGATTACTTAGGGATTCCTTTCCGTTGTAATTTCTGCAGAAGCACTACTCACCTTCGACGTGAGTTCCAAGGGAATATATTACATGAATAGTCAATGGAACCTAATAGAGGGTACTACACACAACCTGATACATTGATGGAAACGGGTTTTGAAGGTCTTGCTGGCAGAGTTTCGAGCTTTTGGGAGCCCTCCACAATGGTTTTAGGTAAGATTCAATCCTATTGCCCATCCTTCTACCATACACTGACTTCGGGGGAAAGAGATATGGTATTATCATCTGTTTGGCTTAAACAAGTTATAGTTGATGTTGTCTCGCCACCGTTATCTGCTAATGGACACTTGTGTGACACCGTTGACATAGTTGAAGACTCTGACTCTCCTTCTAAGTCTCAGGCTGTCTTTAAGGTTATGGAACCTGTGGCCCATGTGAATCGACAGGAAGTGTCTGTTGATTTACCCACTAATGGTTCCCCTACCTTAGAACCCTCTTCTCCATATGTGTCAACTTTATCCCCAGGCACTAATCAACTTGATTCAGTTTCACCCAATTTTCTTCCCGGATTCTGTGAATCGGAAGATGAAGATTCAAATTTGACGGCGATACTTGATTCACTTATCCCTTTTATACGTGGAAACGAGTCCACTGTCAAACTGCTGGTCTTTCTTGGAAAACTTGAAACGATCCTTGAGACTACCCTTGGGGATACCAGTGGGAAAAGTACTGAAGGGGGGGTGATTGGGAAAGAGTTTTCTTGGTCACGTGGTTTAGGTATTAAGCACTCGCCGGTGAAAACTTGAAGTGATAGAAAAAAAACAACCATTGAAAAGACTGTTGAACCTTCTTTCCGACCTTCTACAGATGGTGGGCCCCTTAGACTCCTTAGAGCAATGAAGGCCCTTGCTCGCTCCAAATAATGTTATTACTATCTCTCAATATAAGGGGAACGGGAGGCATCCTAAAATTAGCCTCTGTTCGGGGACTACTTCATAAAGTGTGACCAAACATTGTTTTTCTTCAAGAGACGTTAGTTCATGCTGAGAAAGCTCGTGCCTTTTTTAAGTTACTTAGACCTCATTGGCACTGTTGTGCGGTAAATTCTGTGGGGAAATCTGGGGCTTTATTGGTCTCATGGGACCCAAACTCCTTTGAGTTGACGCCCTTTCTCACTTGAGGTGTAATGTTATTGATAGGTTTTGATCTACAAAGTAATAGACAAATATCCTTTCTAAATATCTATGGTCCATGTTAAGAGTGTAAATTGTTATGGGAAAGGCTAGAGAAGTCTGTGCTTTTAGAAAAAAATAATTTAGTACTTGCTGGTGATCTCAACTTGATTTTGTCATCTAGGGAGATTTGGGGAGGAATACATACTTTGGGTACTCTGGCAAGCTTTTTTATTAATTACTTCCATAGGAATAAACTAATAGATATTGTTCCTGGTACTTTGATGCCAACATGGAGGAACGACTGTGCTGGTAATGAGGCTATTTCTAAGTGACTTGATCGGGCGCTCATATCAAAAGATATTTTGACATCGGTGGGGGTGTATAGGGCATGAGTTAAGTTCCCCTATATATCTGATCACGCACCGATTGTATTACAGCTTGATTCGACTCTGACTTTCAAAGCTTTTCCTTTCAAATTTAATCCACTGTGGTCGAAAGAAAGTCTCTTTATTGAGTTTGTACAGAAACTTTGGAGAGACCCTAAGTTTCTAGTGGAGGATGGAAGACAAAGGAGACTTGTTTGGAAACTAAAGGAGCTGAAAATATTAACAAGAGCCTAGCAAAAGGAGGTGAGGTATCTTAAAAGCTCGAGACTAATGGAGTTGGAAAAGGAGATATCATTTAGATTAAAGAATCAAACTGTCGGTATCTATAATAATTTTGGTGAATAGTCTCTCAAGTTACTAGAACAAGAAAGATCAAAGATACTTATTGATACAGAGGAACAATGGCGTCAACGCAGTCGGGCCATTTGGTTACAAAGTGGAGATCTTAATACTAGATTCTTTCATAGTTATGCGAGTTTTAGGAGGAATAGAAAATATCTTTGGGAACTAAAGGATGAGGAGGGACAGACACACAGTGGCCAGGAAAATTTAAAAAAAGATGCTTATCATCACTTTAAAGATTTTTATAAAAATGGGTTGAGTCCTCCAGTAAGAAAGCAAGTTCATATGGTTGCCTTATATAATGAGATGATAAATAATATGGAAGCCGAGGCTTTATTCAAACCGGTTAATTTACAGGAAATTCAGGAAGTTTTATACAAGTTCAAAATTGACAAAAGTTCGGGCCCGAATGGCTGGACTGTCGAGTTTTTTAAGGATTTTTTTGATATTGTAGGGGAAGACCTACTTGGAATGGTGGAGGTGTCCAGGAAAAAAGGTGTTATAGCAGGAGCATTAAACTCTACTTTTATCACCCTTATTCCAAAAGTTAATAATCCTCATCTCTTTGGAGATTTCCGTCCGATTTCTCTTTGTAATCTATGCTATAATATTATCTCAAAGGTTATTGCAGATCGCATAAAACCTTTTTTCTCTAGATCACTTTCTGAAGAACAGTTGGGATTCCTCCAGGGGAGACAGATACATGATGCTATAGGTACATTACATGAATGTGTCCATAGCATAAAGAAGAAGAAAATTAAAGAACTGGTTCTAAAGCTTGATTTACAGAAAGCATATGATTGTGTCAACTAGGATCTGTTGAGATTAATTTTGCTTCAAATTGGCATGGGAATCAATATGACTAACTGGATTATGAGTTGAGTAGTTTCCACTACATACTAAGTTCTAGTAAATGGTGAAGCTACAGAGTTCTTTAAGAGCAGCAGGGGACTACGACAAGGTTGTCCTTTATCCCCCTTACTTTTCATACTAGTCATGGAAGGATTGATCCTACTACTAAAAGCTAGTCAGAATGATGGTATATTGACAGGTATTTCGGTTATGAGATCTTTAAAAAATTTACACATACTTTTTGTAGATGACGTGGTCATTTTAACAAAAGCTACTATGCAGGAGTGGTGGGAGATTGACAAAATTATGAAATTTTTTTGTTTAACTTCAGGCTTACAAATAAATGTGTTAAAATCTACTTTTCATCATGCTGGATTAACTAATCTAGATCTAAATGTTTTCAAATTTGTTTTCCTGTTTAAATTTATATCGATGGATCTGGGATTCAAATATCTGGGTTTTTATATCAAAGTGGGGGCACAATGCTTGGAGGAATGGAGTTGGTTACTAAAAAAATTTGAAAAGAGAATCAATAACTGGTGTTATCACTGCTTGTCATTGGGAGGTCGTTTAAATCTACTCAAAGTAGTTTTAACCAGTCAATCGATATATTGTCTCTCCATGGCAGTTGTTCCCATTTCGATTCTGAATTTGCTGAGAAGGATGATGTATAACTTCCTGTGGAAACGAGATAGTGTATCCCATCATTTACATTTGTGCAACTGGGAGAAGATATCTGTTCCAGAATCAATGGGGGGATGGGGCATTCTCAATATCTTTGATTTCAGCAAAGCATTAGCAGCAATCACCCTCTGGAGAGTTCTCATGGGGAAAGGTATTTGGCATAAAATAATCATGGATAAATATCTTGGAAACAAAAATTTTACTACTTGGCTAAGATCTAGTTCCTTCATACAAAATGGATTTTCAAAAATTTGGAGTGGATTATCGAAGGTGACTTATCTTGTATTACATGGTATAAGTTGGAATCCGGGATCAGGAGATCTAGTGGCCTTGGGGAAGGACCGTATTTTGGGGATCGGGGATAGTTCTTATTTATCCACTCCATTACAGGCATCATTAGAAGAAAAAAAATTAGTGACTTTGGCACAGGCACGAAGCCCATTAAATACAAAAAATCTTCCAGATTATTGGGTGAAGAGTAATGAACTGGGACTAGAAGATGACCTGGCTATAGAATGGGATTTATTTAGAAAAATCCTCATTGATGTCGGGGTGATACTACAAGAAGGTTTAGACCAAGTTATGTGGACGAGTGGGGACAACCCAGGAAACCCATCGGCAAGGAACTTTTATTTAAGCATTGTATCATCAAAATACTTAACCAAAGTGGAGAAGTGGAGATTATCGATTTGGAAGTGGAAAATTCAATTAAAAATAAAGATCTTCATTTGCTTAGTAATTGAAGAAAAAGTACTAACCTGGAATATGTTGCATAGGAATGGATGGGAGGGCCCGAGTTGCTGTCCACTTTGTAAAAAGGATTTGGAAACTCCTTTCCATATTTTCAAACTATGCCCCTTCACTTTAATAGTTTGGAAATTTAAAAAAAAAAAATAATCCTTGATGGAGAGTGGACAGGAAATTCTCTTCTAGAATGTTTGAAAAACTGGTATATGATCAAGAGGGTTCCTACAATGATTGCAACATTGTCACATACCCACTACCATAATCAAATTTTCGTTGATTTCTGCCGAATCAGAACCCCCGAATTACCTATGGAGGCCTAGCGCAAGCTAGATCTTTCTCTCTCTCCATCCCCATGTGATCGCGGGTCATGATCACAGTTCAAATAATCGTGACGCCTCTTTGTATTTCACGCCTCGACGCTACAGTGATGTCGAATCGTTCGACTCTACAACCGCCGAACCCCGGCAGGGTTAGCAACTGGCCAATAGGGACGAGTCCCTACATGGTTGGCAAATGGCCGTTAGGAATGACCCTATCGTGCGGTTGAGTGGAGTACAGGTGGAGAGAGGGGAAACACGACAGGGTGGGCGACGTGACAGGAGACGGGTCCCACTTCACACGCCACACCATTCCGGAACCCCCTCATTAAAGGTAGAATGGCAAGGGGGGTCCGGAATTCGCCTGAATGTTGTTGATCAAGGCGAATTGATCCTGACCGTTCCCGAGTTGCACGTTCGATTCCGGACCACCCCCTCCCCTCCGCTAAAGGCAGAACGACAAGGGGACTCTGGAATGAAGCCTCAGTTGTAGATCTGGGTGGGTGGACCTTAGTCATCTAGATCTGCTCGCCACTTACCTTAAGGCGCATTCACGCCCCAGCTTAAAGTTGACGTCTCTTCTCCATGTCTGACGGTCATTATAGACCCTGAGATTCCCCAAAGGAATCTTGTCCGTTCATCGAGACTTATCATCACGAGAGTCCGAACTCTCAACCATTGGACTCCCGAATCCTCGATCCCTGGTTTCCCGATGTGGTTAATCTCTCGACACGTGGCCCCCTTAAATTGGATGGTCCAGATCTGTCCCAGGGTTTCCACCATGGAAAGTCCCAATCTCTCGTCACTAGGACTCCCGAATTCGTAATTCCCGGTTTCCCGAAATGGGTAATCTTATGGCACGTGACCTCCTTAAATCAGACGGTCTAGATCTATCCTGGGGTTTCCACCATGGAAGGTCCCGATCTCTCATCACCAGGACTCCCGAGTTCGCGATTCCTGATTTCCCGAAATGGGTAATCTCATGACATGTGACCTCCTTAAATCGGACGATCCAAATCTGTCCCGGGGTTTCCATCATGGAAAGTCCCAATCTCTCATCACCAGAACTCTCGAGTTCTCGACTCCCGATTTCCCGAAATGGGTAATCTCTTGACACGTGGCCTCCGTTATTCGGACGGTCCAGATCTATTATGGGGATTTCGCCCTTATTCACTGGGGGTTTAACCCTCGGGTATCTCCTGACAGATCCAACGGCTGTCGGGTTTTTCAGTCGAGATCTGACGGGTCATATAGGTTCCTAACTTATGCATTCTCCCACGACTTCCTAGACGTGGGAAAATCAACAGTCCATATGTTCTCATGGATCTCGGGGATCTACGATCCCGATTTCGTCGCTATCCACGAAGGTATAGAGAGACCAAGTGGTAAGGCGTTTAACACCCTACTTTCTCCTACCAATCTAATGGTAATGTGTGACTGCAGATTTCCAGACAAGATCTCGTCCATTGATCAACATCTATTCAAGGTTAAGGTACTTAACTTTCCTGCTTCTTCTTCTGATCTGACGGTCGTGAGTGACCAAAGATATCCTGACGGGATCTCGTCCGTTGATTCGATACTTATCAGGGATTTCTTAAGGCCTTGCGCCTTCACGTCCTCCTTCCAGGCTCTTGATGGGATTTTCAGGAAGGGCATCTCTATGGGGAGGTTTACCCAGGGTACTATCTGAGGCATTTAAGGGTATCTCTCTCTTGAGAACCAGGCGTGAAGTCTAAATTAGATCAGCATGCATATAAATATCAATTTAAGAGAGCATAAGCCACATGTAGTCTTTCGATATAAACATATGACTACCAGTACTGATCAAGATACCATATAGACATTCTTATAATGAATTCATTCATGATTTCACAGCTTATGATCATAAATGTCAGCATACATATATTTAAAGATATCAAAGGCAAAACACTTATCATAAAATAACACCAGGGGTTATGCAACTGTTGAGAGGGGTGCTCGTTTCCACCCAACCGTAGGCTCAGCGACTCCCAGTGGATTTACCACTAGCCACCCCGAGATGTGACCACGATGTTGTGAGACTGCGTCTCTGTTTTCCAGTGACCAGAAGCGAAGGTTACTCTCCTTCCTCTCTGCTATCACTCACTTTGCATATCGCTAGAGTTTTCCTTCTCCCCTCGCATCTGACCCCAATCGCTTCTCCCCCACACCTTATCCTCTTGCGAGGTTGTGTGTGGCACGATTTTCCTCACACTAGTTAGGCTTGACGGCTCTATGGATGGACGGTTCTCCTCCCCATCCCTCATTAATTCCTAAGGAGATATCTACCTACCAGCCTACGAGACATTTAATTCGGGGCCACCGAGCCACTTTTGGTTCTCCGGGCCAGTGAAGTCCAAATACGGTATTAATTCTCGGTGGAAGTTAATGCCACCTTTCCAGGTGCCTTCCACCACCATTGTGGTCTCTTTTTCATCACATCTCCTCTCAGCAGTCCTGCAATATAAATTCATAATATTATTTACATTCATTGACCTTTTCTACAAGGTCCATTCACATCACATATTCACATTTCTAAGTTTGCCACAGTTCTGGCCAGTCCAATTATTTTTACAAGCTGGGGGAAACAGGGTGTTACAATTCCCTCCCCCTTAAAGGAACATCGTCCTCGATGTTCTTATCTTTTAACATGAATTGCATGTACAGAAGTAAACAAAATTGGATATGCCTGTCTCATGGCATCCTCCATTTCCCATGTAGCCTCATCTAGGCCAAAATGTCTCCACTGCACCTTTACCTGTGCAATGGTTTGGTTCCAGAGCAGGGTTTCCTTTCAGTCCAATATGCATTGGGGTTCTGGTAGAAATTCTCCCTCCAGTTCCACCTGGATCACAGACCAGTCAATTATATGATTAACATCATTTACATATTTATTCAATAATGAAACATGGAAAACATTATGTGCTTTTACTGTGGGAGGAAGTGCTAGCCGATAGGCTATAGGTACCACTCTATCTAGAACCTCAAAGGGTCCACAATACCAGGGTGCCAACTTCACACAAGCTCCCACTTTCAGGGAACTCCTTCTGGGCTTAATTCTGAGATATACATGGTCTCCCATTTTGAACTCTCTTGGAGTTCTCTTTTGATCGGCATAACTTTTCTGTCGGTTCTGAGCGACCTTCAGATTTTGTTTTATCTGAGTCACTTGCTATTCCATTTCTTTCAACATGTCAGGTCCAAAATAAATCCTATTTACATGATTACTCCAGCTGACTGGAGTATTACATGGCCTACCATAGAGGACCTTGAAGGGACTCATCTTTAAGGATGCTTGGTAGTCGTTGTTGTAGGCAAATTCTACCAATGGCAGGCAGTCTTCCCATTTCTTGGGTTGATGCATTACATGCATCCTTAACATATCCTCTAATATTTGATTCACTCTTTCTGTCTGTCCATCGGTTTGAGGCTGATAGGCGGTGCTAAACAACAATTTGGTCTCTAAACCATTCATCAATGATTTCTAGAAATTGGAAGTAAATTTTGTGTCTCTATCAGACACTATCTTTTTCGGCATATCGTGCAATCTGAATACCTCTTTCATGAATACCTGGGCGATATCTATCACCTTGAAAGTTGATTTGACAAGGATGAAATGAGTAGACTTGCTCAATTTATCCACCACTACCATAATGGCATCATTATGTTTGGTTGAAGTTGGCAATTCAGTGATAAAATCCATGGAGATGGTTTCCCATTTCCATTCTGGGATGGGTAAAGAGTGTAATAGTCCTGTTGGGTTTCGATGTTCTACTTTAACCTGTTGGCACTCTATGCATTGGGCCAAATATTTGGCTATGTCTTTCTTCAATCCAGGCCAATAAAATTGTTTCCGGGTGGCAGTGATCATTTTCTGGTACCCTGGGTGACCAGTGTATGGTCTTTTATGTAGTTCATCCATAATGAACCTCTTCAAGTCGTCATAATTTGGAATGTACAGTCTATCTATGTAAGTGAGCAGACCTCCTTCGGTCATCTGGTAGCCTTCATATTTTACTCTAGAGGGTTCTTACTGTAGGTACAGGGTCACGGTTTGAATGAAGGGATCTGTCTCTTGTGCATTTCTTACTCTGTTCTTAACATTTGTCTCGCAGATACTCACCACTGCCAGGTGAATTGTTTTCATGCTTTTGCTGAGGGCATCGACCACCCTATTTTCTTTTCCTTAAATGTGTTTGATTTCAAAATCAAATTCGCTAAGGAGGGCCATCCATCTAGCTTGTCTGACATTGAGCTTTGGTTGGTCAAACAAATATCGCAATCCATAGTGATCTGTCATGAGTACAAATTTTCTTCCCAAGAGGTAATGCCTCCACATTTTCAAGGCATGCACTATGGTAGCCAGTTCTAGATCATCAGTCACATAGTTGACTTCATGTTCGTTCAATTTCCGGGATTCATAGCATATCACACTTCCTTTCTGCATAAGGACTCCTCTGAGCCCTTCCTTACAGGCATCTGTGCACACAAGGAAGTCAGCTTCCGGTTCAGCGATTTTCAACACGGGTGCATGGGTCAATAGATGTTTCAGGGTTTGGAATATTTCTTCACACTGCTGTGTCCACATGAATTTTGTCCCCTTCTTTTGGAGGGCAGTGATTGGACAACCAATCTTGGAGAATCCTTTTATAAATCTCCTATAGTCTCCCACTAATCCCATAAAGGATCTGATGTCTGAGACATCCTTTGGGGTAGGCCATTCCATGATAGACCTGATATTGTCAGGATCTACTGCTACCCCTTCCTCGGAAAGAACATATCCCAAGTAATGTATTTTCTTCTGAAAGAAGTCACATTTGTTGAATTTAGCATAGAGTTGATGCTCTCTTAGCACTTGCAGCACAAGTCTAAAATGCTCTTCATGTTCTTCTCTATTATTAGAGTAGATTAATATGTCATCAATAAAAACTAGTACAAATTTATCTAAAAATTTACTGAGTACATTGTTCATTAAGCACATGAAAGTGGCAGGGGCATTGGTTAACCCAAATGGCACTACCAAAAAATCATAGTGACCATACCATGACCGGAAAGTGGTTTTATGGATGTCTTCACCCTTGATTCGGACTTGATGGTATCCTGACCTCAAGTCAATCTTTGAGAAAATAGACGTGCCTCCCAACTGATCAAATAGATCAACGATCCTGGGCAAGAGGTACTTGTTCTTTATGGTTACTTTATTAAGTTGTCTATAATCTATGCACAGTCTAAGGGTGCCATCCTTCTTTTTCACAAACAAGACTGGTGCTCCCCATGGGGACACGGTAGGTTGAATATAACCCTTATCCATCATTTCTTTCAATTGCAATTTGAGTTCCACTAACTTAGGTGTGCTCATCCGGTAGGGTGTCCTAGACACTGGCACCGCTCCTGGTGCGAGCTCTATCGAGAAGTCAATGTCTCTTCTCGGAGGTAGACCTGGTACCTCTTCTGGAAACACATCTATGTATTCTCTCAGGATAGGGTGATCATTAGGGCTTGGTTTATCACCTTCGATTGTTTTCAACACCTGTATTGCATATAGGGGACACCCTTTTCGGCAATACTTTCTCATTTGCAGGGATGATATTTGCCTCACCGAGACCGGTTTTCGGATCCCTTGGAGGGTTATCCTTTTTCCTTCTTTGCTCACACATTCTACGGTTTTATGGTAACAGTCTAGTTTGGCTTTATGGGTGGCTAGCCAGCCCATACCAATCAACAGATCGTATGATCCCAGGGGTAATACGTTAAGGGTTGCTTGGGTGGGGAATTCACCCAACATTACTTGGCAGGCTGGTATGACCTCTACTATCCTTCTTTTGGTGCCAGTGGCTAACTATACCAACCACAGCTTGGTTTGTTTTCGTGGCTGTGGCTTACACTTATCAACAACTCTAGGGGCTATATAACTCAAATTTGAACCAGGGTCAATCAAAACAGACACTAGATGGTTGAAAATCACACCTTCTATTTCCACCACTGAAGCTTGGTGGTTAGCTTGGTTATTATCCAAGGCTGCATAAATCTACGACACACTCCCTGCCACATCATTGACTGTGGTAGCTTCCTGAATGTTATAAACTTTCTGACTGTTCTGTTGTCGGTGCAGACAGTCTCTCGAGAGATTCTCTTCTCCGCAACCCCATCATTTCAGAGGTTCTCTCTTTGGATTATTAGTCTTCACTGGTATAGGTCCAGAAGTTTTATTTCTGTCCAATGAGAGAAAGTTCTACTGGAGTACACTCTGGGCTGGAAAGTTCATTCTGGGGTTCTTCTTGTAGTTCTTAAATCCTGAGGATTTGATCCCCTTTTTCTGAAATCTCAAACCAATCTTCTGTTTCCAGTCTCCACAACACTCTGCCCAATGTCCATATTGTTCATGACAATATGTTGCCTTTCGAATAGTGTCTTCTGAGGTCCTTGGCTCGTCAAATTCAATTCGGTTCCGGTATTCCTTGGGTAGCCCACTGATGAAGCGTTGTGCCTTCGCCTTCTCTGCTTTGATGTAGGGTACATATCTTAATAAGTCGAGGAATTTGTTGACATATTCCTCTATAGTGAGTTTCCCCAGTTTGAGTTCATAAAAATCTTTAGCCTTCTCGTCGAAATATTTTTCCGACAGATACTTCTTCCAGAAGTACTTCTCAAACTGTTTCCAGGACAGGTCCTCCTTGCGGACCCCTTTAATATTCTTAAGATCTTCCCACCAGATGGAATCTTTTCCATTCAGATTGAAAGTGGCCACTTGGGCCTTCAAATTATCTGAAAAATCATGGACTCTGAAATATTTCTTCAGTCCAAGTAGCCAGGCCTTGGCTTGCTCTCCCTTCTTTATCTCACCATCGAAGGAGGGAGGTTTGGCCTTTCTGAATTCCTCAAATTTATGACCCTTGGAAGTCTTTTGCTTCTTCTGTTTTCTTTGAGAATACGAACTGGTCCTGCTGCTGGAAGAGCCTTTTGAATCGCCAGCTTCCTTCTCAGAGGAATCGTCTGGCACTGGTCCTTTACCTCTCGGGTGGACCTTCCTTGAGGTGCTCCTCTCAGTATGGCCACTGATATGACCATGTTTCTGCATCTCAGGTTCATGCTGCATTTGTCGCTGTAGGTCGGATAAGCTCTACAGTAAAACTGCATTAATTTCAGTTTGCTTTTCTTGTTCTTTCATCATCCTTTCATTGTCGGCCTTGCAGATTTGCAATTCAACCATGAGACTCCTCACAGTCTCAGCTAAGATGGAGGGGTTCCTATTGCTCTTCTTTCGTCAGACTCTTCATCTCTGTTGTGGGAGCCTTCTCCCACCTCTTGGTGAGTCACCATACTCTGCGTCTGTAAATTCCCACAGCTGATCATCCGCTTGGGTGAAAAGACAAATGTTGATTATTAGTCAAGAGTTAGATACATTTTATAACCTGTGCATAAATTTATAACTCTTTCACATGCATACACAGTCGGGTTCTCGTTTCCAAGTTTTAATCCTGGACAAGAGAGTTAA
>JZKD02S0215096.1:51205-65407 GCA_000966675.3 Picea glauca
CAAGGGGGATTCATAATGAAGCCTCAGCCATAGATCTGGGCGGGTGGACCTTGGTTGTCCATATCTGCTCGCCACTTACTCTAAGGTGCATTTGCGCCCTGGCTTAAAGTTGATGTCTCTTCTCCATGTCTGATGATCATTATAGACCTTGAGATTCCCTGAAGGAATCTTGTCCGTTCATCGGGACTTATCATCACAAGAGTCCAAACTCTTGACCACAGGACTCCCTAATCCTCGATCCCCGGTTTCCCGATGTGGTTAATCTCTCGACACGTGGCCCCCTTAAATCAGACGATCCAGATCTGTCCCGGGGTTTCCACCATGGAAAGTCCCGATCTCTCGTCACCAGGACTCCTGAATTCACGATTCCTAGTTTCCCGAAATGGGTAATCTCATGACACGTGACCTCCTTAAATTAGATGGTCCAGATCTATCCCGGGGTTTCCACCATGGAAAGTCCCGATCTCTAGTCACCAGGACTCCCGAGTTTGCGATTCCTGATTTCCCAAAATGAGTAATCTCATGACACGTGACCTCCTTAAATCGGACGGTCCGGATCTGTCCCTGGGTTTCCACCATGGAGAGTCCCAATCTCTCATCACCAGAACTCCCGATTTCCCAAAATGGGTAATCTCTTGACACGTGGCCTCCGTTATTCGGACGGTCCAGATCTATTACAGGGCTTTCACCCTTATTCATTAGGGGTTTAACCCTCGGGTATCTCCTGACAGATCTAACGGCTGTCGGGTTTTTCAGCCGAGATCTGATGGCTCAGACAGGTTCCTAACTTATGCATTCTCCCACGACTTCCTGGACGTGGAAAAATCAACGGTCCAGATGTTCTCATGGATCTCGGGGATCTATGATCCCGATTTCGTCGCTATCCATGAAGGTACAGAGAGACCAAGTGGTAAGGCGTTTAACACCCTACTTTCTCCTACCAATCTAATGGTCATTTGTGACCACAGATTTCCTGATGGGATCTTTTCCATCGATCAACATCTATTCAGGGTTAAGGTACTTAACTTTCTCGCTTCTTCTTCTGATATGACAGTCATGAGTGACCACAGATCTCCCGACGGGATCTCGTCTGTCGATTCAATACTTATTAGGGATTTCTTAAGGCCTTGCGCCTTCACATCCTCCTTCCAGGCTCTTGATGGGCTTTTCAGTAAGGGCATCTCTATGGGGAGGTTTACCCAGGGTACTATCTGAGGCAGTTAAGGGTATCTCTCTCCCGAGAACCAGGCGTGAAGTCTAAATTAGATCAACATGCATATAAATATCAATTTAAGAGAAGATAAGCCACACATAGTCTTTCCATATAAACATACGACTACCAGTACTGATCAAGATACCATACAAACATTCTTATAATGAAGTCATTCACAATTTCACAGCTTATGATCATAAATGTCAGCATACATATATTTCAATATATCAAAGGCAAAACACTTATCAAAAAATAACACTAGGGGTTATGCAACTGCTAAGAGGGGTGCTCATTTCCACCCAACCGTAGGCTCAACAACTCCCAGCGGATTTACCACTAGCCACCCCTGAGCTGAGACCACTATGTTGTGAGATTGCGTCTCTGTTTTCCAGTGACCAGAAGCGAAGGTTACTCTCCTTCCTCTCTTCTATCACTCACTCTACATATCGCTAGATTTTTCTTTCTCCCCTTGCGTCTGCCCCCAATCGCTTCTCCCCCACACCTTATCCTCTTGCGAGGTTGCATGTGGCACAATTTTCCTCGCGCTGGTTAGGTCTGACAGCTCTATGGATGGGCGGTTCTCCTCCCCATCCCTCATTAATTCCTGAGGAGCCATCTACCTACCAGCCTGTGAGACATTTAATTCAGGGCCAGCGAGCCGCTTTTGGTTCTCCAGGCCAGTGAAGTCCAAATACGGTATTAATTCTCGGTGGAAGTTAATGTCACCTTTCCAGGTGCCTTCCACCGCCATCATGGTCTCTTTTTCAGCACATACCCTCTCAACAGTCCTGCAATATAAATTCATAATATTATTTACATTCATCGACGTTTTCTACAAGGTCCATTCACATCACATATTCACATTTCTGAGTTTTCCACAGTTCTGTCCAGTCCAGTTATTTTACAAGCTGGGGGAAACAGGGTGTTACAAACATATGTTATTTGGTTCACTTGGCTTGAACACAATAAGGAAATATTTGAGGAAACTACACCTTCAGTGCACTCAATTATCTATGAGACCCTGGCTCGTATTACATTTCCCAGCAGTTAGGTAAAGTCACGAATTCCAAAATCTATTTGTATACATCAAAGTCTAAATACAACTCTTGCCTGGTTTGATGGAGCAGCTACAAAAGATGGTGATAGGAGTGGGGCAGGAGGAATCATAAAAACCTGGAATTCAATTGTTTATAAATGGACTTTCTTTTGTGGTAAAGGTACAAATACGAGGGCAGAGTTCTTGGGAGCATGGGTTACCTTAATGTTAGTGAATCATTTGGAAATTCCATGTATCCATGTTATGGGAGACTCCAAAGTTTTTATATATTGGCTCAATGATAAGGGAAGACTGATAGTGACTTACATAGAAGGTTGGAAGAAAAGAACGAAAATACTTATTCAAAAATTCCAATCTATCGATTTTCAACATATCTTTAGAGATTTTAATATTGATGCAGACTCTCTTTCTAAGCAGGATATGATTGAACCTGAAGGACTGATTACTTTTTATCAATGGACAAATGGAGATGAAGGCCTGAGAAGACAAATAAAGATTCATTGAAGAATCTTCTTTATAGAAGTAGATATAGAAAGATGAACTATGTTTTATTAGGGAATTTTGGTTATATATTCGGTTTATATTATCCAGTTTACATAAGAAATAGTGGCAGTTGTATTGGATCTCAATATGAACTATTACTTTTTGTAAGTTTTTGGGCTGAGGTGAATGCCAGTTTTTTTTTGGAAGTAATTGAGGATTTAGAGAATCCTGTAAATGT
Organism: Picea glauca; assembly: GCA_000966675.3. Classification (NCBI taxonomy): domain Eukaryota; kingdom Viridiplantae; phylum Streptophyta; class Pinopsida; order Pinales; family Pinaceae; genus Picea; species Picea glauca. Next base: position 54,197 of record JZKD02S0215096.1, read on the forward strand.
ACTGAAAGATGAAAAAATAATATGTCTAATATAATTTGAGCCAATTTTTTCCCTGGAAAAAAAAAGTGAGAATATAGAGAGAGTGTTCAATATGGTCATTAAAATAAATATGAATTAATAATTTGGTTATATGGATGTATTGATATTGTTTAGATGAGGTTCTCCTATGTATAAATAATTGTTATGTAACTTATCATTATTATATCTTTGAGAGTTTTGTTCCACACCTATATTTCTTGTATATAGTGTGTATTTTGGTTTCTTATGTTTTTTTTTTGTAAGCTAAGATATTATATATCAATATGATACAAAAATGTACATATGTCCATTTCTAAGGCCCGCCAAAATGGAAACCAGGCCTCAAAACCATATCACAATATATTTTGGCAATGCTTTAATAATGTTTTTAAACAAAAAAACCAAGAACAAAGAGTCTAATTGGCATATTCATAACAACTATTATAACATAACTGATCGGGGATTCACTGATTTGAGTGAATAGATATGGGTTGTTTTGATAGTGATGGATCGTTTTAGTAGTGATGTGATCCAACTAGGGGCTGGGTATGTTATAAAGTGGTATCAGAGCTATTGGTTCAACACTGGACCCACATGGGCCAAGAACCAGTGTGAATTTGGATAAATTCGTTGTTACAGACTTTGGTCTGAGTGAATCTTACCAATAGCTATGGGATGATTATCAATCTTACCTTCCACTTCAATCATGTGCGATTGATAGTCTACTTACCTATTGCCCAAGGTTGCATATATCATTGGCATGCTTTTTCCCACATCTTCTACACTCTCCTCTTTCTTGACACTATGCATATTTTCATCTTATCTCCTCAATGAGGACAATATTTATACATGTGATCTTCTTCACATCCCCAACACTTTATGGGTCATTGCCTTGGCCTCTTTCCCAAAGACTCTATCATTTTCTGATCACCTTGAGATGATTTTCCTTGTTGATATGATTGAGATCTATTCCTTATGAAATGTGGCTTGAATCCTTTCTTCCTTTGATCCATCTTTCCTTTCTTATTGTCATCCCAGGCCCTTTGGAAAGTTGACTTTCCTCTATTCTGTTGATACAAATACTTGGCCTTTCTTATGGCTTCTTCTAAACTCTTGGGCTCATCAAACTAAATTTTATCCTTGTAAAAGGATGGCAGTCCACTCAGGAACCTATGAATTTTTACCTTCTCATCTTTGTTGAAGATCACATACCTGATAAGTTCCAAGGACTTTCTCTCATATTAATCCATGGTCATGTTACCAAGTTTGAGTTCAAAGAACTCTTGCATCTTTTTTTCGTAATATTGTTCTGACAAATACTTCTGCTAAAAGTATTTCTTGAACTGCTTCCAAGAAATTCTCATGTCATCAAGGTTCTTAACCTACTTCAGTTGACCCCACCAGATAAATGTCTTCCCTTGAAGGTGGTAGGCTGCAATTCGGGCTTTGTCATTTGACGAATAGTTATGCAATTGGAAATATTTCCTCATTCCCAACAACCATGCTTCTGCATATTCACCTTTCTTGTTTTCTACATCAAATGACGGTGGCTTGATTTTCCTCAATTCCCCTTGCAAGCTATCTGACCCATGTCTCATTCTCTAGTGCCTGACAAGAGATATACGTGGGCTTCTTGCTGACCTTGAACATGAATATGTTTTTCTAGTTGAGTGCCTTGGGGTATGATGATGTTGATGCCTTCTAATACTCCTTGATTGTCTGGATCCTCCATGATCATCCTTCCTATCATGAGACCTAGACACTTCCACTTGATTGGCACTAGCTTATTTCCTTGTTCCTGAATCTTTGTTGACTTGCTTCTACAACATGTTCAAGCTTTGGAGTTTCACTTCTTGAGCCTTCACGATCCTCTCATTATTTTCCCTATAGATCTGCACTTCATTTTGCAAGTTTCTCATAGTTACAAGCTTCTGACTCCCTCTTCTTCCATTAGACTTAGTCTCAACATTACCCATGCTGACATGCAGACTTATAACTTCTTCTTCATGGATGTAAGACCCTTGATAATTCTCTATATTTCTAGTTATAATGTGTTGGTTAATTCTCTCTTGCTACCCCTCCTGGTATGACCCAAGTTCAGGTCTACTATGGTTTCCAACAAAACCCCTTTAAAACTATCGGCCCCTCTGTTAAACCAGAATGAAGCGCAATACACAAAGTGCACTACACAGTCTCACTCGAGATAGTTCTATTGGTGGATGCAACACTCAAGTGCTTGTATCCTAGGAATGAGTGGGGATCTAGGATTAAAATATGCGATCTTCATTTGTTACATTAACATTCATCTTATATTGAATACCTTGTCATTCTTATTCATGCATGTAAAATAACAGATCTAACTAGTCATTCATGCATTTGTCTAACATCTAATCATTGTCAGTAAAGGAAATACACAATATTCAATCACATAACAAATTATCTACCGTGGTTCACCCCTCCTGGGCTACGTCCACAAAGATTTGGTTGCTCTTCTCTTTTATTATGGTGTTTACAAAACTACAACGCCACACGCCTTACAATTCTCTATCACACAGGTCGAGATCTACAATGAGGTGGACTACATCACACCAGGCTCCTTATATTGTAATCGAAACCTCAAGATCTACACTATTTCCCCTTCTCAACTCAAAAAATTACAACATAGATCGGACTTACAGTGTTTCTCTCTTCGAAATACATAGTAACAACAACTAACCAAAAAGGAAAAATCACCAACCCTGACCTAGACCTCCTAGGTACCTAGTTATACATGTTTTTGGCTTACCATCCATTACATTTTCTTACCAAAACCCTAACCCTATCATGGATAGGTATTATTGCATGTGTGCATCACATGATTTCCTCTTTTGCATGCATGTCTATCTTGCACGTGCTTCTTTTCCTTCATGTGAATCTTCCTTATATGTGCTACTTTTCTTGCATGCGCGTAGGCTTTCCACGTGTTGATTTTCCTGCCAGTTGTATTTCTCCCACATCGTTCTTTCCCCCAAAACTGGGCATGTGCCCAATAGGCCCCCAACACTACATTGTGACTCATCCCAAGTCACTTCCTAACTCCAGTGTCTGTCACTCCTTGTGCTAGTGCTTCATACATATCTACTATCCATTAGCGCTGCTCCTGATCCTGGATGCTCCTTGTTGACATGGCTTTGACCACCTGCGTGGTGACTGGTGTTTGTAAGATCTCGCCTCCCTCCAAGCCTATTTGTTTGAAGTGCACTTTTGCTGTGTTGATTTCCATGACCAATTGTTCTTCCTTTTCTTGTAGGGGCTCCAATTGAGCCTACCGTGTGATCTTATGTTCCTGCACCGCTTTTTATTCTGCCTGAAGGTTCTTCATTTCTGCGGAAGTATTGATCTTCTCTGGTAGTGACATTATCCTCTATTGTTGCTTGACATATACCATTGCTGCATGCAATTTATCTTCCTTTCCTTGCATATCTTGTAGGATCCCATCCTCTAATAGTTGTGTCCATAGTTGGACTCTCTTTTCCAACAATTTTTCCACTCTATGTATGTTCTATGCAATGTTTTCTGCAACCATTGTCACATATTTCTCTATTTGCGCTCGAACTGCTGAAGGAGTAGTAGGTACTGTGCGCTCCTCCAGTTCCTTGATATTCTCTTTATATTGTGCTAGGTCCTATGTTATTTTCCTCATCTTCTCTTTAGAAGATGCTTCATTCGATTCTGCGCTATCGGGGATGGCTTGAAATACTCCACTTATTTGTTTCTCCATCTCCTCTACTTTTTGTTGTGCTATATTTATCTCCTTCCCTTCCTGGATAAGTGCCTCCTTCAATGAGGTGTTGTATTCCTGCACCAATTGTAAGTTCGTCGCATCTGACCTTTCTTTGGACTAAATCTCCTGCACGATGCTCACTTGTAATTTATACAACACTTTAGTTGGAATCTTGGGCAACGCCAAGTCCAACCTCTCAATGTATTTCAAGGGCCTCTATGTTGTCTCCTCATCGACGAAAACCATCTCTGGTGTTATGATGAAATTAACACTTCCCCGTGCCGTGATGTGCACTGTCTCTCCAATAGGTGCTTCTCCTCTAGTGGGCGTTGGTTTCTCTTTCTGTTTCTGCTCCTCCCTGATCCTCAACTGCTCCAGCGTAGTTTTTAACTCTTGTACTTGCTCCAGAATTGAACCTCAGTGATTCTTCGTGTTTTCCCATACCTCTGATAGTCTATCTTCCACTGTCGTTGCTATCAGCTCCACATCATCTGCTGCCAGTGATGTTTCCATTGGTTTTATGTGGGCCTTTTCCTTCTTCCCGGCACCACTTGTTTTCTCCCCTAGCCTTTTCATTTGGGCATCTAATGACTCAAATACCTTTGGAATATGTGTATCCATTACTATATCCCACCCTTCTCCTTCCTCCATTGAGATTTCTTGTGTCTCCGTCTGCACTTCTTCTGCGCTCACCTATCCTGTCAGTCCTCTCGGTGCCTGCTTTCTTCCCAATGGACACTGTGTAGGACCACGTTTTGACTTCTTTATGTTCTTCTTTTATTTCGAATTGGGATGATTTCCCCCACTGTACCTATTGTTGTCTTCTTTTTCTGGCTAGTGTCATTCCTGCCTATCTCCTACACAGGGACTGTGCTATCGTACGTCTGAATTTGTACTGCTGGCGTTGCTCTTGGAATCTCTGGCACTTTCCACTCCTCAGACCACTCTTGGACCTCCATGTGGATGTCCTGCGTAGTCACACATTACTTCAACTGCAACCACTCGTTGGTTGGATCCTTCTTTTCCTGTAGCCACATGTTGTGGTGTGATGCCCAAAAATTCGCTATCTGTCCAAACTCCTGGAAATTTTCTGGGGAGATCCTCCATGTATCCACCAAGATGTTCTGGATCTCTATTAAATATTGAGTGAACATGTCATTGTTTAATTTATTTACCTTGGGATCTGTTGTGCTTCACAACAACATGTAGTGTGCTACACCACATTTGCCTATCCTTGGCAGGAACATAGTGTATGTAGGTTCCTGCCACCCCATAAGTGCAATGAGGATGAGTAACCATGAGTAGTGGAACTCAGATCCCCAATGTTGTGCGTCCTTTCAGTCTTCAATCAACGAGTTTAGTAGATAAGGGGCTTAGCTCATCGAGCTCCCCTTTGCACATTGCACCGCAGCTACTACTACTCCTATGGGCACTTCTTCTTTTCATCACTTGCACATTAATTTGCAAGTGAGCAATCTTGTTGCAAATTGTGTCACATGATCATTGATGTCGCTGATCATGATACCTCTGCTACCCCTTTCTACGTCGTACTTTTCTTTGATCTCATCTGAGATGGATTTCACCTTATTTTTGTCTTTTAGGTATTGTTTTGGCTTGTCCCCATCTGTGGGTATCCCTGTAATCTATGCAATGAGGTCGACGTTGACCGACACTAGCCTATCCATACACAATATACCTCTGTGCACCCTCTCTAAAAACTATTTGATACATTCGTTTATGTGTTTCCCACGCCCAAAGTGCGGTACGTATAGTAACTTCATGATGTCGGTGTTGTAGAGTCCTAGGATCCACTACACAGGCTCGAAGAGTGGCGCCCCTGATGGGCCTTATCCCCTACTCTCTAGGTAGATTTGTGCTGCCAAATATGGGAACATTATGGCGTCAAAGACATCATGGTCAGAGTATTTAAGGCTATCGACTCCTCCTACCATGTTATCATTGGTCTTCACTCCCTTGGGAATTTTCGTCATCACTATACCTAGTTCTTCTTGTATGCGTTGTATGCCCCGCGTACTACTTTCTTCTCTCACCTTACTTTTCCCTTGTGGGGATGATACCCCACCCTCTTCTACGACCTCTTGCTCCATTTCATGGTCTGGTTCTGTCTCTAGGCCCTGCTACATGGAACCCATGGCCGATTCTTCTTTTTGCAGCCATTTTCCTATGGATGTGTCAGATTCCATCCGTTCGACATCCTCTTTCTACTGCTCAGGATCCTATGTGTGTTCCTGATCCTCTTCCACATGCAATGTGGTCTGATCATACTCTATTGTGTTGATTTCCTCCACATCCACCACTGTGTGCATCTCGTTTGTTTTGTTTTGTGGCACCCGAGTGCTACTTCGTTTGTTTCATCCAGCTCTGCTCGATGCTCCAACCCTCGGTGGTGAGTATGGCTAGGAAATACGAACTACATGATTCCAAATTGATAGATGGTAGCACAATTTTTCACTCTATCGCTCTTCTGCTTGGATCTGTGTTCTTCTCCTTAGCAAATAACACAATGGGTCACTTCCCCCCCTTCTTTTGACTTTATAGTGGGACGGAGAAGTGACAGTTGTGTCGCACTGAGAATTGTCACCTTTTCACTTTTTGTTGTGTTTCATGCACTATGTACCTTTCTACCCATTAAATTCTCTTCTATGCGCAGTGTTTTCGAACCTTGGTTTTATTGCAATGCACTATTCTCTTCTACCAGTTCTATTCTGTCAAGGCCCTCCATGTGCACCGATCTGTTTTTATTTTTATCCCCTTTTTAATTTTTATGGCTTTTCTTATTTTAATTTGTTTTTCTCATTTTCTTTCCCTTACTTCTACTATAATACACTATATACATATATTCTTACTACGCGGTAACTTTCTAGGTGCTATGAGGTCGAATGTCCCTATACAGTTTCAGTCGACTCCCATTGATCATTCCTCTGAGTTTTATACCTCCTAAATCTTTCAACTGTACAACTCCCCCCTCTTTGATAGTCTTCACTTCATATGGTCCCAACCAATGCATTCTGATTTTTCCTACATGTTGAAGAAATTTACTATCATACACCAAGACTAAGTCTCCCTCCTCGAAACTCTTCCTTTTAATATGCTTGTCATGCCAAACTTTGTCCCTTGCTTTCTGTAATTCTTGGTGAAATCCTGCTAGAATCCTATCTTCTTCCATCTCCATGAGCCAAATTATCCTTTCTTGTACTATGCCTCACTCTATCATGTTGGTGATTGTTGTTATGCACAGACTAGGTACCAAAAATTTTGGCACCACTGCTTCTTTTCCATACACCAAGTTAAAAGGTGTCTATCCTGTCAACTTTTTGCATGTAGTCCTATATGCCCATAATACTGCTAGTATCTTCAAATCCCAATCGTCCCTATTGACATTGTAGATATTTGTCAAATCATTCTCTATGATATTATTAAAGGCTTCCACTGTTCCATTTTCTTGAGGGTGATATGGTGTACTCTTTTGATGATAGACTTCAAACTCCTCAGTCATAGCCTTGATAGTACTATTGATAAAGTGAGTGCCCTGGTTACTCATCAAAATCCTTAGGCATCCAAATATAGTGATCACTTGCTCAAACAGGAAGTGTGCTGCTATATCTACGCTACAATCCTTTACTAGTGCTACTTCTTCCCATCTCGTTAAGTACTCTGTCGCAGTAATGACATACCTTTCTCTTGACCTCTTTCCTGATGGGTTAATTGGTCCCACAAAGTCTATTTCCCATTTTTCGAATGCTTGCAAGGTTACTTGTGGTCTTAGGGGCATCTCATCTTTTCTATTAGGTTTTCCAACCCTATGACATACATTACATCTTTGGTAGTATTTCTTTGCATATCTGTGAATGGATGGCCACCATAGTCATGCACGCAATACCTTCTGAGTGGTATATTTTCCTTCATAATGTCCTCCAACTATTCCCTCATGAGCCTCTGCTAAAATCCTAGGCCTTTCATGTTCTAATACACATCTTTTGAAGATGTTGTCTGCACCCATCTTGTATAAGTGTCCTGCAATCAATTGATAGTCTACGACTCTGACTACCATATTTTTATTCTGTGCAGTGTTGAATTCTTGTGGTGTAGTCTCAATACTCAAGTATTCAATGATGTCAGCAAAATATTCATTAGCTACTTGGACTGAAAATAACTGTGCACCAGGGAAGTTGTCCTTTAAATTTGTAGGTTCCTCTCTATTGGTTATCCTTGACAGGTGATCAGGTCCTGCATTCAACTTCCCTGGTTTGACTATCACTTCAAAGTCAAATTCCTGGAACAAAAATAACCATATACAAATTCTCCCCCCCCCAACAATGGCTTATTGACTAGGTGATCCAGAATATTTTCGGCACGAAATGAGAGCAGAGATATAATAAATAAATGCATAGAGATATCACAAATATTCAATAGTATAACAAAAAAGTATCATAGATGCAACCATAAACACAGATATACAGTAATAAACAATTTCTATTAATGAAAGAAATGTACAGAGACTGTAAAAATACAGAGTGAAAGACTCGCTAGAATGGTGGCAACTTATCTTTGAGAAGAGATGTGATAGCTACTTGCATTCACAAGATGATGATTAAAATGAGGATATGAAGGCCTTTTTACAATAATAAGGAATTCCAAAAACCCTAGACATCCAAAAACCTAACCCTAGGAGATGAAGCACCAAATCTCATGTGGGTCCCATTTGGGTAAGTTAGTACAACAACTTCCCGGGGTCGTAACTTTTGCATACGATCTCCACTTTAGGAGTATGATAGCCCATTGGAAAGGTATCATAGACGAGATTCAGTTTAGGCACAATATTGAAGGAAATTACATATTGCAAACATTTTTTCCCAAAAAACATCATTTAGGGCCTCAAAATGGCTCTGGAAGTTAAAAATTGCTAAAAATAGTAAATTACCAAAATTGCCAGAAAACTATTTTGAGCCAGTTGAAAAAGGTGGGTGGCCACCGATATCCACCTAGATAAATCCTACCTCCTTAGAAAGAAATGGTATCCATTGCATTAAGTGCCGAGGGGAGAGGAAAAAACGTTTGCTGAATCTGAATCTTGGGGAGTTGCTTGCCTTGCTGGAGAAGTTGCGCTGCTTAGCTTGTTGAAGGTTGTCACAAACATGTGGCTGGAAGGGTTGGACATTTTTAACCATTCTGGCTACATGAGATTCCTATGTGTAGAAGGAATATTTACACTTTTCTACAATCTTGTCGACTTACTTCTGTTGGATAGAAGGTGCTTGGGCCAAGGCTGTAGTGGTTGCAATATCCTTCTGTTCACCATTTGAACAGATTGTGAAGAAGATGAATTTTGTAGTATGAGATACTACATTTCGACACTATTTAGGTGGAACAGTAGTTAGAAATACCTCTAGTATTCTATAGAGATGAACCCCCTAGAGAAACAATGACATTGTGGGGTCGAGACTCATAAACAACATGGCGTCTCCACATATATGGCTGGCCCAAGAGAAAATCACAGACATCCAGTGGGGAAACATCACATAATACCTCATCGTTGAAGGGTTGGATGCCATATGACAATCGACATTGATGGCTGACACGAAGATCTTGTCCTTGGAGAAGCCACCCGATGTTGTATGGTTGCGGGTGTGGTGTTTTCGACAATCCAAACTGTTTGACAACCTCTACTGAGATGAGGTTCTTCTGGCTTCTGTTATCAACAATAAAATGAAGTGGGGTCCCCTTCACCCACATATTTGAATGAAAAGACACTCCCCCTCGTCAAGATCTATTGGTTCTTTTGGTTGAATTGTTGCGGTCGCGACAATAGTAGTGGGGTCTGCGTCGATGATCTATATTTTACCCATATTTTTAGAATCAGATTCTGAATCAGGGTTCGGCTCCTTGTCTTTGATCTCAGACACCAATCAATGTTTTGAGTGACATTCATTGGTGTTGTTCCAGGGGATTTTGTGGAAATCGCACCATTTTCTGGTTTCCTTATTTGTCTTCTCGTGACCCTTCTTTTCCTATGGCTTGGACTGGTTTTCAGGAGACTATTTGTTAGGGTCGTCTTTTTCATACTTTGGTTGTTGTGGATTTGCAGAAACAAACTCCTATTTGTTCTGGTTCTTAAATTTATGCTCAATTTTAACAACATATCGATAAGCAACATCGAGTGATGAGATGTCCAGAAAATCCATTTCAATTTGGATGTATCTGTGTAGATCCCCACGATATTTCAGAACCAAATGTCGTTCGGAGTCTTTGATACCCAAATTGGTGCGCAAGGTATGGAAGGTATTGATGAACTCTGGAATTTCTTGGCCCCTCTCTTTCCATAGTGTGGTCCATCTCATGTACTGGTCCTCATAGTTGCCAACAAGGTAATACTGTTCCTTTACCACATCCACAAAAAAATCCCAAGTGGGCTTGACACCTTATATTCTAGACTCCTCTGTGGAAATATGCTCCCAGTAAGTTTCCCACCAATGTTTGACATGGGGGAGAGCCTTAAGGAGTGCAAATATGATATTTTCTTTGTCGGAAAAATTGTGAACAGAGAAATAACCTTCTAACAGATTTAACCATTTATCTAGGGCCTCTGCATCTATCTGACCTTCAAATATAGGAATATCAAAATTGACTTGTACCTTAAAAGGAAAGGTGCCTCCAAAGTGGCTGCTTGATGAAGATGCGCCTGATTCTATCGAGAGGCATTGAAGGTTGTGGGGAAAATTCTCCATCATTTCATCCCTCTGTCGCGTGAGATCTTGCTCAAGCAACAAATTGATAGGAACGTCTGGTCCGCTGTTTTTATTTTCTTCCGCCATGAAGGGTTTCTTGGGCGTGTGAGAGAGATTTTCTTCAAGAGATACAAACTAGATACCCAACTTGCTATACTCGGACCTCGTCGGGGACATGCACTGAAAAACGATCAAGAGTAGCCTTCTCTGATACCACTGATCTAGATTATTTTCGGCACGAAATGAGAGCGGAGATATAATAAAGAAATGCATAGAGATATTGCAGATATTCAATAATATAATAGAAATGTATCAGATATGCAACCATAAACATAGATATATAGTAATACACAATTTCTGTTAATGAAAGAAATGTACATAGACTGTAAAAATACAGAGTGAAAGACTTGTTAGAATGGTGGCAACTTATCTATGAGAAGAGATGTGAAAGATACTCACATTCGCAAGAAGATGATTAAAATGAGGTTCTAAAGGAATTTTTACAATAATCATGAATTCCAAAAACCCTAGACATCCAAAAACCTAACCCTAGGAAATGAAGCGCCAAAAGTCATGTGGGTCTCGTTTGGGTAAGTTAGTATAACAACTTCCCGGGGTCGTAACTTTTGCATACAATATATGTTTTAGGCATATGATAGCCCGTTGGAAAGGTATTGTCGAGGA
>JZKD02S0215096.1:65457-83262 GCA_000966675.3 Picea glauca
ATGTATCAGATATGCAACCATAAACATAGATATATAGTAATACACAATTTCTGTTAATGAAAGAAATGTACATAGACTGTAAAAATACAGAGTGAAAGACTTGTTAGAATGGTGGAAACTTATCTATGAGAAGAGATGTGAAAGATACTCCCATTCGCAAGAAGCTGATTAAAATGAGGTTCTAACGGAATTTTTACAATAATCATGAATTACAAAAACCCTAGTCATCCAAAAACCTAACCCTAGGAAATGAAGCGCAAAAAGTCATGTGGGTCTCGTTTGAGTAAGTTAGTATAACAACTTCCCGGGGTCGTAACTTTTGCATACAATATATGTTTTAGGCATATGATAGCCCGTTGGAAAGGTATTGTCGAGGAGAGTAATTTTAGGCACAATATGGAAGGAAATTTTATATTTCAAACATTTTTTTCCCAAAAAACATCATTTAGGGCCTCAAAACAGCTCTAGAAGTTAAAAACTGCTAAAAATAGTAAATTACCAAAATTTCTAGAAAACTATTTTGAGCCAGTTGGAAAAGGTGGGTGGCCACCAATATACATCTGGATCACTAGATACTTGAGGGAAGAATGACCTGTGAACATTTTAAAGTTTTTCCCAAGTAGGTAGTGTCTGAATATTTGTAGCGCATATACCATTGCTAGGCCTTCTCTCTATGTAGTATTGTAGTTTTTCTCTAACTCTGATAGTTTTATGCTTGAAAATGCTATAGGATGGTCTAAATATCCTACTCATGGTTGTGCCAGAATAGCTCCAAGTGCTATGGTTGATTCATCTACATGCACATGAAATGTCTTTTCCCAGTCTTGGAATACTAGTATAGGTGTTGTGACCATTTTGTATTTTAGAGTGTCCAGACTTCGATGACAGTCCTCATTCCATTGGAATTTACTATCCTTCTTCAATAGTTTCTCCATCATCGCAGTGATATGTGCATACCATTTTATGAATTTACTATAGTAGCCTATGTGTCCCGGTGTTTCTCTCAACTTGTGTACTGATTTGGGTGATGGTAAGTTAACAATGACTGCAACAACCTTCACAAGATCCACCAATAGCCCTTGTTTACAGACTATATGTCCCAATATTATTCCAACAAGTTTCCCAAATATGCACTTGATATTTAATGATATCTGACAATGCCTGCATCTTTCCAATATCATCCTTAATATCTCTACATGATATTTCAACAGAATATATACAGCCCAATCATCTAGATAAACTTCTAAAAAATGATGGATAAATTCTTTGAACGTAACTATGACTACTCTTGAGAATATTGTTGGTGCATTCTTCAGACCAAAAGGTAGGATTGTGAACTAGTAGGATCCCCATTTTGTGGAAAAAGTGGTCTTCTACTTGTCTTTTGGAGATATCTTGATTTGATGGTAGCACGAGAATCCGTCTACGAATGAGTATGCTTCCTAGCCTCCCACATTATCTAATACCTCATCTATGAAAGGGGTGGGAAAAGGGTCATGTTGGAAAGCATCGTTCAATTTCCTAAGATATACATAGATCCTTATCCCTCCTTATTTCTTTTCTTGTACTACCACGGGGATTATCCATTCTGATTTTTCTACTGGTTTGATGATTCCATCTTTCAACATTTTGTCAATTTCTGCTTATATATTGGGTTCATTCTATATGGTCGTTGTCTGATAGACTTAGCCTCAGGTTTGAGAGGTATCTTCATCTCTCCTAGCTCTCATGTAATGCCTTTCATCTCTGTAAAGGTTTTTGGGAACAGGTCACTGTACTCGTGCAACAACTCTGTTATTATTTCTATTGTTTGTTCATCCCAGTAGTCTCCAATACTATCCATTTTGGGATTATCGTTTCTCCCAATATTTACTTTCTTCACCTTGATTGGCGCAACAAATACTTATGATGCCAGAGATGGACCTTCCACCTCTCTTTTTCCTTCATTTTCTGTAATTTGAATGTTGCGTGGGTCTTCTTCATCTGGTGCTTCTTCCTGCACATGATATCATGATAGTAGTTCTTTCATTGTCTATATATTCTATTGTTGATACTTTGTTATAAGTTCAACCTATGGTTCCTTAATAAATATCACCCCTCTGATATGTTTGAGTGTTGAATCAATGTTGGGGTTCTCATGTTCAAATGAGAAAGTGACTATAAAGTTTTGTTGTAATGTTGTCCATTCTGTAGCACCTCTATGCAGGTCCTGGTCCACATACCAGTTTTCTAGAATTCCTTCTAGTGTATGAATAAAGTGATGAGGCCATTCTTCTGGTGGTTTCATTTTCCATAGTGTTCTTCACTTCTCCAAGTGTTCTGCTAGTATCCCGTGTCCATCATATCTCTGCAATTCATTTCTTCCCTGTTCTGCACCGAATCTAATGCGTAGTAACCACTTACATTGGTACCAATCCTTGACTGTCTCTTTGTTCGCACCCCACCATATTGCAGGTGTTTCCTTGAGTGATATGTCTATAGATAAGAGCCTATTATTTTCTAACACTTCATCTTCGAATCTTCTTAGGAATTCTTTAAGTCATTCACCCCATGAAAACTGGGAGGTTCTCTTATCTTTGTACCTACCTATCTTACTGTGCGGTCTATTCTTGTACACCTTCTTGTAGATACTTCATGTAATCTATGTCGCCAATTCTCCAACCCTGTATTTGAGTCTGAAGCACATGATGCGATGCTTCTACAGCTGAGTACTCCATCTATAGTTGGATTTACATAATCTTCTTCTCGCACGGTGGTTCTGTATAATTGGTTGATTTCATCCAAATCTAAGAAAGTGGGTTGTACAAACCTTTCTCCTTCTGATGGGTCTAGTGGCACACTGGCTCTGTATTCTCCTAACTTGAATGTCATCTTCCTTGTATTCAAATTGATTATGGATTGGTTTTCATATGCCCAATCCAAGCCAAGAAATGTTGAATAAGGTGTTGTGCCATCCGCTATTTCTATCACTTCAAAATCGGCTTTAGTGTGCACTCCATCTAGATCTACTGTCACACCCTTTAGCCATCCAATTGGTAGAACCCTTGTTGTGGGTGGGAAATCCCTCCTACAGACTAACATTAAGGGTTTTATCATGCATGCAAAAATGACCTAAAGTCTCCTACTTTTTACCAACACCCCAATCATAAACCCCATTATTCATATGCAAATACAAGGTTAAAGAGATCAAGTTACTGTACCTTAGTTTCCATGTTTGATGTCGATCCCTTTAACGCTTGGTCGCTCCTTGACTGCAAATCTCCTCCCAATGCTGACCTACATTCATAAAAGGAAAACAAATAAATCCACATGCATATGATATATAAACTAATGGGTTAGATATTCTATCAAAATATAATCAAATTTAAATATTGACAATCTCATATGGCAGGATGGGAAAAGTACTTCTTTTATTAATCTCACAAGAGTAACCTTACAATAGTGAGATCGGCCACTACTCCTCGAATCTAGTCCTGGGCTCCTCTTCAACTATGATCCAACTACTTTTGTATATGCTTGTCTTCACACAATAGTTGCAAAAGGTTGGGGCAAAGGGGAATACTAAATCAGGTATAGTTTCTTTGCTATGATTCCCCCCCTCTCAAATGGGACCCCTACCCCTTGTTTTATAGACTAGAAAGGGCTAGGTATTTGGTTGAGTGACCGTCTATGGGTGGTCAAACGGTTTATTTAACTTACCCAAAGCTGTGTGTTCTGTCTGCAACTTTCCATTTTTTGTTCTTTTTAGATATACGTGGGTTGTAGTGGGTCAACCAGCGTACACACATGTGCAGTAGTGGAGAAGGGCGCGTATGCCTTCAAAAAGGGTGTTTTTTAAGAAGTTGTTCAGTAGTGGCTTGGAAAAGAAGGAAAATGAGATGGCTTGATGCCAGGTAAGAATGTCTGGTGCAATTTAGGGTTATAACAGATGCCCCCTAATGTGTGAGGTCAAAAGAGCACCTGATGGCCGAAATACATTATCAATATTCACCAACATACCAAACAAGTGAGCCTAGGAACCAAAATTCGGGAGGTGCCATATGAAAAATAACAATTTTCTCACCGAGGCGGGCATACCCATGCTTGGAATGAAATAAAATCATGGCTACCAATCAAATACACTATAGATCCATGTCATATAACCATATAAAGTGTAGTCGCGAGCAATACACAACGGATCTACATCTCGAAATAAAAAATATATACATGTATAGTATCCATCTTCAAGAAGCGAATCAGGCCTGATGGCTAGAGATGAGGCCTTCAAAGCTCGAGCAACAACTTCAAAATATTCACAACTTGAGTAGGAGTGTAATATGAGTGTACGAATTCACTACCTAGAGGTCTTCGACGGCTTGTCAGGAATGAACAAGAGGATTTTGATGATCAGGTTGAGCGCTTCATGGATTTAAAACAAAGACTTGATTGGGCTTTCAGGATGATCCAGCATGAGGGTAAGAAACAATCTGCAGAGGGGGGTGACTCAATCTTGGTAACGACTTCCCTTGGACAATAGCATGAAAAAATATGAGACTCAGGCAACATGATATGTTGAAATAAGTTCATGATGCAGGAGGCACCGCAAACTCTCCATAGGTTTGGAAGAATAACCAAACAGAGGAGGACATAGATCTATGTAGCGAGAACAACTTCCTAAGGTCATGTTAAATCCCAAGGCTTGATGAACAAACGAAAGGATGTGCTTTGTCCAAGGGAGACTCGTTGTGCTGCCAATAAAAGAAAATTATTTCCCTTCCTCTTTTTGAGGTATATTTGATTTTTTTTGTCTTTTTCAATAATTTTGGAAAGCTTGAAAAAGAATAAAAGAATGCTACGTTACAAAGGAGGATCGAGTGTCACAGACATACAAATTCCAAGTGCAAGGAACACATGGATGCTCAAGGAAAAGGGACATATGTAGGAAAATGACACTCAGGAAAAATCCTCCATGGGCCAAAGGTGTCAAGACACGGAGGCAAAGTGATACAAGGCTTGCGTATAAGGCATGATTCATATGGTTCAGTTGAGAGAAACACAAAGCTGACATTAGGCCAAAGATGCAGGTATGAAAACACAATTAATAAGACACACAATGGTAACGTCCTTCGATGTAATTTTAACGAGCCCAGAGAAGGTAAGCTCAGGGGTGTTTCATATTTAGAGAGTCTGAAAAAGCGTAAAAGGAGACTCCACGGGGGTACCATTTTTGAAGATAGTCTATTCGGTTCGAAAAAGGGGTAAAATAGAACCGACCATATGTCTATTCAAAACCATTTTAATGAGTGCGATAAAGACAAGATCACTCGACAATTTTTTCATTTTTAAGGAGTCAGAAAAAAGCTTAACTATGGACTCTGTTAGGAATTTTCTTCTGGACCAATTTAACAAGTGTGAAAGAATAATGTCACTCGACGATCTTTTCAATTTTAGGGATTCTGAAAAGAGATTAACTATGGACTCCATGGGGGTTCCTTTTTCATAAATTTAGTCCCTCGGGCCCGAAAAAGGGTTAAAATCATACCTGAGAATACTCTTCTAGGGAACCGAAGCTCCTAGAGTATACCTTTGTTCGTATAGTTGAACATCCAGACCAAAAAAAGGTAAAATACTATCGGATAAACATGACTTCAAATTTCAGTTTAGCGAGCGTGAAAGACCACAAGATCACTCGACAATCTTTTAATGTTTAGAGGGTCTGAAAAGGGCTTAAAAGAAGACCTGTTATGTTTTGGGAGTCCCGAGAGTGAGGTCAAGAGTGATAATGCATCATGAAAATGAGGCTCAAACTCGTAATCAGGATAAACTAATAAGGACTCCTGAGCCTATACTCATTAGTGACGACATGGACACCAAAATGCAACCAGGATCTACCTAAGGCATCCATGTTAAGGTAGGCTCTACCACTAAAATACGACTCTTCTAAAGCAACAATGATGGTTCCGTGTCACAAATCAGTGGGATCGATCCTATGGTGTAGTGATAAAGACAATGAGATGCAGAAAGTAGATGTGGAATCCTAACTTAAATGCAACAAGTTGGAAAAATGAATTTTTACCAAAGGACCTTTAAAAAGACCCAAATCTCCAAAAAGTTTCCCAATACCCAAAGTAACACTTATTGTAACAATCCATTGAAAAATCCTGAACCATACTAAATGATGTTTAATTTAGAAAAAATGACACCAGGGTCCAAAAAATGACAAAAGGTGGCCAAAAAAGTCTATAAATAGAAGCTGGCAGCTCATTATCACTATTGCAAATTGAGAAATTGACTAAAATCCAAAAATGCCCCTTTGTGAAAAGAATTGATTCCAGGAGCTTCAGTGGACGAAACAAACTTTTTCTTCGACCAAGTAAGTACATACTAACCCCCCTTGCATTTCAATACTTCATTTAAGCATTTCTTTTTGTTTTTTGAGGGGGCACCGACCTTTAAAAAGGTCGGCCCTACATATACACGGGTTGTCTTAAGACAACCCACGTGTGAACACGTGCAGAGGAAAGACGGCACACATGCACACGCGACTGCATGCATTATAGCCTGCGTATACCCTCTAAGGTAAGAAAAAATTAAAAAATGCAAGGGCTAATCCCCCCTAGACTTGTCAATTGTAGGATGTATGTCCACTGGAGGGAGAGAGAGCATGAGGAATTTGATGCTCGGGTCTCAAATGACCATGATGGTTTAGCTGCACTAGCTCAATGTGGCTTATTTAAGTTCTTACAGAGTGCATTTATGCAGGCACAACCTAGGCTGTTGAATGCCTTAATCGATTACTGGCACCGAGATGTGAAGGAATTCATTCTTGAGGGACAGTCATTGACTCCAACGACTGAAGATATCTAGTTTCTCACTGGCCTCTCAAGGAGAGGGGAACCAATCAACCTTCGCACTTTTCCTTCTGGGCCTCACAACATAGCAGAGTTGATTAACCTCCATTGCGAGGCAGGTACTAACATGGTGGGAACTCAAGTGTCAGTTCACAAGATAAAAAACCTATCGCTGAAAGTAATAGTTCTACTCTTCAGGTGGATTACCGAATCTGCAGCTTTACACTAAGCTTCTTGGGTGCACATGAATTGTGTGGTTTAGTGCTTAAAGCACAACTTTTTGACTGGAGTACTACGTTACTAGACTGCATGAAAAGGAAGTTGACTGAGTGTCGGATGCGGAGACACAAAAACATTAGGTTTGGTACTATCCTTTGTGCTTTCTTCTTCGAGAGGGTGCCTAGTCTGAGTCTGAGGGAGATTGTACGAGGGCACGTAGCCTCTTCTCCAGTAGTAAAAAGATGGGTGACATTTTTGCCACAACAGGGGGGAGGGAGGACTATCGGGGCCTTCGATGACAAGTTTTTCAATTGGTGGTATCGACAGATTCCGGTGATAGAGGACTATCCCTATGCCGGAATCGACTTTTCCAAGGACCTTGACATGGGCGTACCTCCCGGAGTGGTACGAGGAGAGTTAGGTATTCTTTTTTTTTTCTTTGTTTTTCAAATTTATTTATTTTTTATGTTGTTTTTATATATATCATTTTTTTGTATACCAGAGTGTCTAACATATATGTGTCTATTATGTGCAGATGTGGGGCCAATGCATCCAATGAAATTCAAGAGGAACAGGTGATGGCTTCAACCAAAGGTAGGACCAGCTGCAGCTGGTAGACCAGTAGTAGTAGGGGGACCTCCAGCCGGAGAGGCTGAGAAAGTATTGAGACATGTAGAGAGGAACTTTACCTTTCTCACTCGTACAGTCCCCATGGCAGAGATTGAGGATCTGTTGCCATCTATGCAACCTCATGTCATGGGGGCACCACAGATGTGGGTTCGGATTTTTAGGCATTTGGAAAACATTGTTGATCATTATAACAGGGCCAATAGGCCCCATCCTTAGTTATATTGGACTGCTCATGTGTCGAAGGCACTATTTGTATATTTTTGAGGGCATAAGTCCCATGACTCTTTACAAGATGTATTTTTGAGGCACATGCATCCACCCATGTACTCTGATATTTTTGATATTATATATGGATTTTTATGTCTTTTTTATGTCTTATGGATTACATCTACTTTACAAATGTATTTACATGTGCATGTGTGTGTCTTTCTTACATGTGTGCAAGATGCTTGTTGAGACCCAAAATTGACATTCCCATTACCCTATTATACTCTTCACCTATACCTTTTTGGCCTACCTAAAGCTTGAGTGAATAACAAGAACACTACCAATTTCTAGTAATAAGGTCATAAGGTAAAGTATGGTTAATTCATGCAATTTGTGGTTTATTGAGTTAAGGAATTAAATATTTCATGTACTAATGCTTGATTTGTCATATGTGAATCCTTAACCTCTATATGTCTAGCGTTCCTGTACCAGCTCAGCTATCTGGTACCTGTGCACCAAGACTGTTGTTGTCTGAATCCGGTAGCAAACGCATCCAATACTAAATCTTACCTCTGCAATCCGGTACCAACAACATGCACTGTTATGATCCATTACCAATGGCCACGCTCTGTCATGATCCGTTACCACCTTTTACGCTTTGTCATGATCCAGTACCATCTACCTGTTACGATTGGGTACTAATATGGAAGAGCCTAATGCACTAAGTTAAGTTCCAGATCTTTCCTAAGTCAATTGGTGGACGTCTATTTGCTATGATAAGAATAGTTTGTTGATTGCCTCATCCTCATGCACCTCGTGTCATGAGGATGAAGCTAAATATGTAACCAAATGATTAAACTTAACAACTGATTGATTTGCAAATCACTTCGCCTCCTTGTGTTTCACAATTCATACTATTAAATAGCCGTGGCAAGCATGGTAGAAGAAGAGGAGAGTTAGCATATCACCAATATGTCAAGTAGCGTATGATAGTACAGAACATACCCTGAGTGAAGATCAATGGAATGTCATTTTATCTCCATATTCTAATTATCTATGATTAAGAATGTGTTGAGTTGTTAAAGAGAGTTTTGACTTTATGTTTTGAAGTGTGAGTGAGAGTAATGTGTGTGTTAAAAGCAAGCTTCCTGTAGACTTCAGTAGCTGACCTGTTGAAGCGGCAAGGGCCCACTGCCCAACAAAGGTCAACCTCTTTGTAGATTAGCATTAGCATTTGTTTTCAGTAGTATAAACATTGAATCAGCTAAAGCTTTAACTCTATTAGATGATAGAAGTACAACTTAGATTAAGATTTCCATTCTATAATTGCTTAGAGATCTTTAATTGCTCTTTTTTTGCATATGCCCTATTTCTGTTGTCATGAATTTGATTTCCTTGAGTGATCATAGATGTTAGCAGCAATAGTCAAAGCTACTTGGATAAGAACTAGTGAAGTTCATTGTGAACCACACCAGAACCAACATATTGACTATTGAACTACCCATGCTATGCTGATTGATGTGTGATTTCCTTTCAGAAAGTGTGGATTGCATAGTTAGTTTTCTGGGTCAGACATCAGAGTTGATCTATCAAACCAATTCCATCTCATACTTGCATGTGCCATAATGGAATGGATAGCCTCTCTGTGAAAGACAACCAAAGTGCATTGTAGTTTTCTATTTTGATTTGTTTCCAGCATACATAATCTAGTTTGATTCTATACTCATGACATTAGAAATTACCTTTCTTACTAGTGTCTTGTAACTCTGTTGATTACGAATACCGGATTGATAATTAATGAGTGCATTATATTAGACATATAAGTAGCACAACATTTTGGCGCCATTGTCGGGGAGTTGCAAATGGTAGGAAGTAATTTTTAGCTGAGATTGTTTTCACAAATGTTTTAAAAGGATGCTTGAGGGAGGAGGATAAAATGTTTAAGATGTGAGTGAAGAGCCATGTGGCCACTAGAGTGGGGTTCTCTGAAGCCATGTTGCCTTCTTACCTTCTAGATAGAATTAGGATTTCAATTCAGTTAAAGAATCAAATTTCCATTTTATGCATAGATATAGAGATAAAAAGGGTAGATTTGTAAGATCCAAATATTCAAAAACAACCCCCCCCACTAATTCAATTGACACTGGTGCAGGAAAAATTCCACCAATAGAAAATTCAAGGGGAGCCAGCAAGGCTCCAGAAGGAGAACCTAAAACATAAGAAACAGTATTGGGACAGGCAGAACGTGAGTCTGTTGAACATTTAGGAGACACATAAAATCTAGTTTCTGAACCATCCATCAGTAGAATGGCAGAAGAAGAAGGAAATGTAGCTACAGAGACTGAGACCTTTGGGGTTCCAATCTTAGATATTTCCAGAAATGTCAGCATGAAGAATATCCCACTATCATCGTTACCCACTTTCAGAGGTATGTCAACTGAAGATCCAGATTTATTTTTATTTGAGTTTGACATATTATATAGAAGCTATAACTACTCAGACGATGCCCAAAAACTTAAGCTTTTTCCTACTACAATGAAAGATTCAGCCTTAATATGGTTCATGAGCTTAGGAGAAAATACAATCCTTTCTTGGGATCAAATGAAAGACAATTTTTTACGAAAATACCAAGACTGTTGTAAGGATAATGTTAAAAACAACATTTTTAAAATGCATTAAACAGAAGATGAAAGTCCTGAAGACTACTTAGAAAGGTTCCTATACAACTATCAAAATTCAAAACTATTCACCTCAGACCCAGCTGTAGTAAGAACTGTATTCTTGAAAGGTCTTAGGGATGATTGCATAGAAGTTTTAAACTTGTTGATCTCAGGAGATGTACACCAAAAACCTTTTTCAGAAATTGCAGATTACTGTAGGAGATACTCAAGAAGACAAGCTAAAACAGGCAAAGGACCAAGAGACCCTTTTAGCAGAAATACAAAACAAAGTTCAAGGATTGTCACCAGAACTAATTTAGGAAACTTATTGGAGAACTTTAAAACAAACATCTTGAGTGCAATAAGTAACCAACTAGATACTCTGAAACTGAAAAAGAAACAAGAAGAAGATGCTTTAGCAATATTTTGTCATAGATGCCGAAAGAAACACAACAACGAGAAAGAATGCCCATTAAATGTCATAGAAATATGTGGTCTGTGTACACTAGAACACCCCACATTTGAGTGTCCAACCTTGCTTGAACTACAAGCCATGTATAGGGGAGGAGGAGTCTCACAAGAATAGCCATACCCTTCTAGAAGACCTTGGAGAGCCCAAAATCCCAATACATTTTATGATCCTAATACACAATATCAACAACAACAATGGGGTCCTTCCCCAATGACTTATCCACAATGGACACCTCAACAAACTTAGCCTTGGCAACAAGGTTGGAGGGGACCTATGTATGGAAATCCCTCTCACCCTACACATCCACAGTACCCTGCAAACCTTTCCAAATTACTACCTGGATTCAACCCACCACAGATGCAAGCTTTACTCCCCCCTCCTATACAACAACTATTTACAACCCCCTTGAATCCTAATCAGCAGCAGTAAGTATCTATAAATCCCAATCAACAACCAAAAAACCAAGCTACCCACAATCCATTGAGACCAACAACAATCCCTGCCCAGCCAGTCCCTAACCCCAATAATCGACCCACCCACCTTGTGCAGAATACAGAAGTTCAAACCTTTCCCACCTATGAAATTCAACTATGATCAGGGAAAGTTGTAAACCAATCAAATCCTGCAGTAATAATTCAGGAAGAAAATAATAATCATTTTGAGGAAGAAAACACTCAAACCACCCCTGCAGAAGAAGAGGCCTCTCCTCCTATCCCAATCACTTCTCAGTTTGTACGAGTACCCCAACAAATTAATCTTCCACCTTACCCCGAAAGACTGTTAGTGAAGAAACCCGACCCACCCTTGCACAGAGATATAGAAGATGAATTATGAAATGTGTGCATAAAAATACCTCTTCTACAAGATATTAAGGATATCCCTATATACGCCAAAATTATAAGGTATATTTGCACTAAGAAACCAGGAAGGATGAAGAGGGAACCTCCCCTTATTTAGGTAGTAGGACAATTATCTAAATTCATTTCTGAAATTCCATACAAATATAATGACCCTGGAAACCCAGTTGTTAGTATTGAAATTAATGGCATTTCTCTATCAAATAAAGTCATTGATTTGGGTGCAGCTATTAATGTAATGCCTTTTGAAACTATCCAGAATCTCCAAATCAATCAGCTAAGACCAACCCAAACCATGATTGAGTTGGCAGATAAGTCAGTCATTAGCCCTGCAGGAAGTCTAGATGATGTCATAGTCACCCTAGCTTCTTAGGAATATCCAGTAGACTTTTTAGTCATCTATTCTAAATCATCCTCCAAACCAGGACACCCTATGGTTCTTGGCCACCCTTGGCTAGCCACAAAAAATTCCTTTATCAGCTGTCGGTCTGGTGAGATGACTATATCGAATGGCACACATAGCCAAAAACTTGTTCTCTTCCCTCTTGCCCAACCGACACAGGAAATACCTATTTGGTTAGAAAACCCTTATGGAGAGGAATATTGCATCAGATCTCTGTTCACACTTGAACAATTAAGAGGAATACAAGAAAAATCAGATGAACAAGTCTTAAGATTATTTTTGGTTGACACAAATTGCATTGAATACCCAAGGTCTTTTGCAGAATTGTCACATATTTTTAGTTCCGAATTTCAACAAACTTGGCACCTTGATATCATTCAATTATACACTTTATCACCAGCCTCCTCAGATAAGGAAGAAACTACTAAAATTGTTGAGATTATCCCAGTAAAACCTTTGTATATCAACTCTAGTTTGGAACCAGAACAAAAGACACAAGTGATTGAAATGCTCCAAAGAAAATTTGATGCCTTTGCATGGGATTATGCAGACATGAAAGGCATTCACCCCGACACATGCACACATCATATCTACACTAATGACCAAGTCAGACCAGTCAGATAACCTCAATGAAGGATGAATCCATCCCTTAAATATATTGTAAAAGAGGAATTGCAAAAACTCCTCCAAGCCAATCTCATATACCCCATTTCAGATAGTCAATGGGTATCTCCACTTTTCATAGTTCCCATGAAAAATGGTAAGTGGAGGATATGTGTAGACTTTCGGGAGTTAAACAAAGCCACCCATAGGGATTAATTTCCTTTACCATTTATTGATCAGGTGTTGGATACCCTGTCTGGAAAGAATTATTTTTCATTCTTGAATGGGTTTAGTGGTGACAACCAGATACAAATAGCACCCAAAGACCAGGAAAAGACCACTTTCACTTGCCCTTGGGGCACATATGCTTATAGGGTTCTCCCTTTCGGACTTTGCAATGCCCCAACCACTTTTCATAGAGATGTCCTAGCCATTTTCTCTGACTTGACCAATGATTGTGTGGAAGTCTACATGGATGACTTTACAGTCCATGGACAAGACTTACAGGAAGCATTGGCCAGTTCAGAAAAAGTCTTGATTAGGTGTAAGGAAACTAACCTTTCCTTACGTAATGAAAAATAAAAAATGATGCTCACTGAAGGTATTGTTTTGGGACATCACATTTCTCGTTCTGGCATGAGAGTTGATCCGGCAAAGATTTATATCATCACACAAATCAGAATACCTTCATCACAAAAGGAAATCCACAGCTTTTTAGGACATGCTGGCTACTATAGAAGATTCATTCCGAATTTTACAAGCCTAGCTACCCCTTTATGTAAATTATTATCCAAAGAAGCTGAATTTAAGTGGGATGATGAATGCCAAATATCTTTTGAAATTCTAAAATAGAAATTGTCAACTACCCCTGTAATAAGAGGACCAAATTGGTCCCTTCCTTTTCCTATCTGTACCGATGCCTAAGAGACAACCCTTGGGGCAGTCCTTGGACAAAGAGAAAATCAAATGCCCTATGCTATTTACTTAGTCAGTAAAAATCTATCTCCAGTTGAAGTTAATTATATGGTCATAGAAAATGAATTGCTAGTTGTAGTCCATGCTATCAATAAATTTAGACACTATATTACAGGATATCAAGCTTTTGTACACACTGATCATTCAACCATCCGATTATTAATGAACAAACTTGTAATAAATCCTAGAGTTACAAGATGGATTTTATTATTACAAGAGTTTAATATAAACATTATTGATAGACCTGGTAAAGATAATCTTGTGGCTGATTTCTTATCTAGAATGATTCATCTGGGAGATAATGCACCAGTAAAAGATACCTTTCCTGATGAAAATTTATTTGCTATTTCTACATTCACTCTGTGGTATGTAGATGTCGCTTACTATCTTGTGACAGGGAAGATGCCTAAGAAATTGTCTCCTAGAGAAAAACAGAAAGTAATTCAACTAAGTGCAAATTACATGTGGCACGATGATTTCCTCTACAAAACATGACCAGATTTGGTGATCAGGAGATGTGTAAGGGAAGATGAAATTCATGATATTTTACAAGACTACCATGATGGCCCTTGTGGAGGACACTTCGCAGAAAAAAGGACTGCTTACAAAGTTCTGCAATCAGGTTACTACTGGCCTCATATTTTCAAAGATGCTAAAACCTATGTATCCAATTGTGATGAATGTCAATGAATATCAATGAATGGGTAAGCCTACTGCATGAGACCAAATGCCACTTCAAGCCCAAGTAGTCATTGAACCATTCGAAAAATGGGCATTAGATTTTTTAGGGCCCATTAACCCTGCATCTAAAAAGAAAAAGTATATACTTGTATGCACTGACTATGTGACTAAATGGGTTGAAGCAAAGGCTTTACCAGCTGCAAGTGAAAAATCAGTGGTAGATTTCCTTTTTAATGATATCTTTACTAGATTTGGTGTACCGCGATAAATTGTGACTGATCAGGGAACTCAATTTACCTCTCATCTAGTCAAAGCTATTACAGAACAGTACCAAATCAAACATAGGAAATCTACACCCTATCATCCACAAGCAAATGGACAGGTAGAATCCACCAACAAAGTTATTGAGTCCATTCCTACCAAAACAGTACAGCTGCACCATAAGGATTGTGATAATAGATTATTAGAAGCCTTATGGGCTTATAGAATCACCTAGAGGAATACAACAGGACATACACCCTATGAGTTAGTGTATGGGAAGCAGGTGCTTCTCCCCATAGAATTTCAGATCAAAACCTTCAAGACTGCAGTACAAGTTGGCATGAACTTGGATGAATCCCAACAAAAAATACTCTTGCAACTTAATGAGTTGGATGAAACCAGGCAGGAAGCACTTCAAAGGACTACCCTCATTCAAGAACATAGAACAAAATGGCATGAAAAGTATCTCAAAAAGAAAAATTTTCAACAAGGAGATTGGGCCCTATTGTATGACAATAGATTCAAGAACTTCAAAGGTAAGTTAACCACTCGTTGGATGGGACCTTATGAAATTGAAACTATCTATGATAATGGTTCAATCAGGATAAACACAATTGATGAACAACAGACACCACTACTTGTGAATGGTCATCGGTTGTGAGTTTACAACAAACCTTTGTCAAAAGAAGAATTCCTGACTCATATATTACAGAATTCAGACATGCAGATGATCAGTAAGGAAGGAGATCCTCCTACTAACCCACATTGATTGATTGGTTTAGTTGAAACATTTTGTACATAGGTGTGGATCGAATTTTGTTAATAAGATAAAGGTAACAAAAGACTCTTACCTCCTTTTGTTTTACTTTCGCAAATTTTCTTTTCTTTTGTAAGAAATTTTTTTATAATCTATTTGATCCTTCATGAACTTGCTAAACATCAGTTGTAGGCATCAACGATATTCTGTTTTGTTTCGGTACCAGAAATCTTGTTCTGGTCCAGTACCATTCCGGTACCAGTCCGGTACCAGAGTCTGTCCTTCTACAGTACTATCAAGAGATATTGACAAAGCATATTTCAAAATCTTATGTCAATTAATCTGAAGTATGAAGCCATGCAACAACTACTTAAGATGGAACCACAAATCCAAAAGCAGTATCAAATGGAAGCCCTTCTGTTGACAACTAAAGGGAAGTATTTTAATTTCTTTTGGTTCTGTTGCTAAGAAGAAATTTAATTTCTTTTGGTTATGTTGCTAAGAACAGCTTTAATTTCTTTTGGTTATGTTGCTTAAAAACAAAATAAAAAGAGGGACACAATCTTTACCTATGAGAACCATAATCCACTTTAAAGACTAGAAGTTGCCTTTACCCAGTATTTCAGCATGATTTAAAGAAAATATATATATATTAGCCTATAAGAAACTATCTCACCCTAACCAGACTTCAATAGTATTGATTGTATTATCTTATTAAAGAGTAACATATGAGTATATGAAGACTCTCTACTATGGGCACACTACCAAAACTTTTATGGAAGAGGATGTACCAGTACCCTAAGGAAACTTTAGGTCATTCTCTTATGGACAACTTCAGACAAAATTATACATCTGGATCACTCTAAAGAAATAATGTGCATAAAAGTTTATTTTTCCTTCAGAMAAATCTTTAAAAGACATACAAAAGAAGAGTATATGCCTTCCAACCCAATACCATCCCACCCTGTAAAAAGGTTTTTAGACGAGCCTCCCCTGTCACCGTGCAAAGCACTCTTTAAATACAAACCAAAATAGGTGACTATGGACAAGAAGCCTCTAATGGAAAAAGGGTTTAAGAGACTAACGTGTCGGGATACTGAACAGGTCTGCTGGCAATGGGTACCAATATGTGGTATGACTAGCCAAACCCATCAGGGTACTGAACAGGCCTATTGGCAATGGGGAATTCTTCCTGGGGAAGGCACCTTTCACTAATTATCACAACTACCCCACCGGAGTACTGAATAGGCTTGTTGGCAGTGGGTTCTGGTTGAAAAATGTCTCATCTATACTTGTCTAAATGAAAAATTCACTTTTTGTCATCCAAAACAAAAAGAGTAAAGGTCATTATTGACTTTCATGAGATACAAAACTCTAGATTAATCAAAAACATAATGTCCATTTGAGAATCACCCTAATTCAACTTACCGATTTGACATCTAAAACCTACACTATCTAACAAGGAAACTTCTTAAGAGTGGAGCCCTAACTAGGGAGTCTAATCTACTTATATTGTGAAATTTATCTATAACAACCAATGATAGTAAATCTTTGAAGCAAGTTAGGTGGGATCTGTTCTTCTGGAAAACATATATGTATTCCCCCTGTTTCACTGCTGAATGCTACCTCTATCAATACTCCATTAAAACAAGGGCAATTTCATTTTTGGCATGAGATGCAAACATATATGTATTCCCCTATTTCACTGCTGAATGCTACCTCTGTCAATAATCCATTAAAAGAAGGGAAATTTCATTTTTTTTTTTGGCATGAGATCATATGATAAGTGATAAGTTGTACTTCTAAAATTTGATTGGTTTCTTTTGCTCTTATCATCTTTCTCCATTATGATATAAAATGATTGAATCTTCTTGCCTACAAATATACAACATCTTCAGCATGGGGGGAAGGTCAAAGAGCCCCTTCAGAACTCTTTTCTAGACTCATATAATCCACCCGCAGAACCAAATACAAAGAAGATAAGAATAGAATAATAGAAGTACAGAACATTCCCGTACCAAGATTTCAAGAAGCTTCAGTCTAAAAGGATGAATCTTGACAATTTACAAGAAGTCACACATGCTATGGGTATCGATCATACAAAGGTGAAAGAAAAGGTAAAATGGTATTGTTGAGCTCCGGATTTATAACATTTTCTTGCTGTTTCTTGAAGATATTAATTACTCTTCTGAAGACTTTTGTTTAACAAAGGGCATTCTTTCTATGCTATTCATGTTCTGTTACACATAT
>JZKD02S0215096.1:91277-106438 GCA_000966675.3 Picea glauca
TCCTTTAAACCCCCTCTTCAGCCCTGCATTTCCTGTGCTGGTTCCTCTAAGTCTACCTTCCCGGGTTGACAATTAAATGTTGATTTACATGGTATATCTGCAGCTCGACAGGTATTTATTTTCCTATGCTCATAAAACTACAATAAGTATGAAAAGATATACTAGATCTTTTGACCTTAGTATTAAACCCATGTGCCTACCCCTCATACCTATATTCCGAAACCTAATTAATCCTCTCATAGCTCTTAAACATGGTTAAAGGAAAAAATCATATCAAAATATGAAGCATGCATAGTAATGATAAGCCACGAATATATTTTGTCCTTAAACAATTCACGAACCCATCTTATATCATGAACCATGATCCAACATTAATTTCACCCCCCAAAAGTCCAATCACCTATTCCAAAATGATGCCCTGATACCCGATGTCTTATCCTCATCATTATAGTAATGGGTAGATATGAAATGGCTTATCTGGTGGCGAAGCCATCCAGATAAGCCTCATTTGGTCATAATTTTTCCTT
Source organism: Picea glauca (assembly GCA_000966675.3). NCBI lineage: Eukaryota > Viridiplantae > Streptophyta > Pinopsida > Pinales > Pinaceae > Picea > Picea glauca. The sequence continues at coordinate 91,805 of JZKD02S0215096.1, forward strand.
GCAACACCCTCACTTAAACTTACCATTCGCAACACCATCACCATATTTCCCCTTGTCATGAGATTTTCTCCAGTTCCGAGTCTGCTCCTTTCCGGTACCAAACCCTTCATCAGTTAACTAAACCTTTGTACTACAACCCAATCCTTTTCTCAACTTATAACGATGGTCATTACTAGACACGAACCAGTTTTCCAAATTTATAGGGAAACCGAGGAATACCAATTATGTCAAGAAAAATATGCTAGATTGGGGTGGATACAATTTTTGGAAAAATTTACAAGCTGGAACGAGAAGATATCTTAGGAATTTATACAAGGTTATGATGGAGAGATTGCACGTACAGGAAATCTACAACTGATAATTAATGAAGCAACCATAAGGGAGGTTACGGGACTGCCTAGCAGAGGAGCTAAATACTTCAAAGGTGTAGGAATTAACAAAGAAATGTGCCAACAATTCTTGAAGGTAGATCATCAACACCCTGAATGGAAGAAGGGGATCCCTAGGAACTACATCAAAGAAGAATACCATCCAATGATTACCAGTCTTCAATGATTTGTCACCTATGAAGGCAGGTATGTCGTGACTTTCATTTATCACCTTAGGCTTCTATTGCATTTTGAAGGAGGCCCTGAAATCAATTTTCCATATTTTCTATGGATGAGTTTGAATAAAATGGTAAGAGGTGTTAAATCCATCTCCAAAATAGAGAAGACTAGCATCTACCATCAAGGTCTCATTAAAATGCTAGTTTTTCATAAGCTTAGGAAACAAAGGATTAGTTGGAAAACCCTTATCACACAACACCTTCCCACAGAAAACAAATCTGTGGAGGAAACCCAGCATGGTCCAAATAAAAGTAAGGAACCCCAAGAGAAAAAGAGAAAGAAGGATAAGACAACTCCACCATCATCTAGGGCAGTGATCCAACATGAAAAGGCATGGTCCTCTTCCACAATCAACAAGACTTCTAAAAACTCTGAATCAAAAGGTAAAAAAAAATTAGTAGAGGAGACTTCAACGGTGGCAGTTGAGAAAGAAGACCATCAGAAAATGATGAAGAAAAGGAAGCATAGCTCATAAAATAAAAGTAAACAGTCTGTGGCACAACCCCCTGTCACCATTTCACAATTAGAAAAGAAGAAAAGGAAGCCTGTGAGAATCCTTGATCCGGTACCTCCTTGTAAAAGAACCACGAGGAGCATGGCAAAGAAGGGAAAAACAATAGTTAGTCCTCATACACAGGAAGATCCAATCGACCTTACCTCCCCTTCTGAGGATTTACCAATCCAAGATGGCATCCCTAGTCTGACCGAGGAGCAAGCCACTATTACTTTATGTGGGATGATGGAGGAAGTCAAGGAAAGGGAGTGCACCCAGCCAACAATGGTAGAATCAACAAAGAATTTGACAAAATAACAAATGAAGAAAAGGATTGGGGAATTGAAAAAACAAAATCAGGAACTCCAACAAGAAGTGAAGGAATACCAACTCTTGGACAGATATATAAAAAAGGAAAATGAGCAGTTGAATTCAACCAGCCAACAAATTCAAGACGACCATGAAGAGACCTTTAACCAGATCAAGAAGGTATTACGACTCCTACAATACATTAGGGTCATCAAAAGGGAGTTGAGAGAAGAGGCTTCAGCCATCAACATCATTGATCCACCAAAGTAAAGAAAACAGTCTCAAGTTTTGAAAAATTTTGGGTTTTGTTTTCAGTTGCATGAGGACATGCAATGATTTTGGCATGGGGGAATGTTGAGACCCGAAATTGACATTCCCATTACCCTATTATACTCTTCACCTATACCTTTTTGGCCTACCTAAAGCTTGAGTGAATGACAAGAACGCTACCAATTGCCAGTAATAAGGTCATAAGGTAAAGTATGGTTAATTCATGCAATTTGTAGTTTATTGAGTTAAAGAATTAAATATTTCATGTACTAATGCTCGATTTATCATATGTGAATCCTTGACCTCTATATGTCTAGTGTTCCTGTACCAGCTCAGCTATCTGGTACCTGCGCACCAAGACTGCTGCTGTCCGAATCCGGTACCAAATGCATCCAGTACTAAATCTTGCCTGTTGTGATCCGGTACCAACAACATGCACTGTTATGATCTGGCACCAACGACGATGCTCTGTCATGATCCGGTACCACCTTTTACGCTCTGTCATGATCTGGTACCATCTACCTGTTATGATCTGGTACTAATATGGAAGATCCTAATGCACTAAGTTAAGTGCCAGATATCGCCTAAGTCAATTGGTGGACGTCTATTTTCTATGATAAGAATATTTTGTTGATTGCCTCATCCTCATGCACTTTGTGTCATGAGGATGAAGCTAAAGATGTAACTGAATGATTAAACTTAACAACTGATTGATTTGCAAATCACGTCACCTCCTTTTGTTTCACGATTCATACTATTAAATAGTTGTGGCAAGGATGGTAGAAGAAGAGGAGAGTTAGCATATCACCAATATGTCAAGCAACGTATGATAGTACATAACATATCATGAGTGAAGATTAATGGAATGTCATTTTATCTCCATATTCTAATTATCTATGATTAAGAATGAGTTGAGTTGTTAAAGAGAGTTTTGATTTTATGTTTTGAAGTGTGAGTGAGAGTAATGTGTGTGTTAAAAGCAAGCTTCCTGTAGACTTCAGTAGCTTACCTATTGAAGTGGCAAGGGCCCACTGCCCAACAAAGGTCAACCTCTTTGTAGATTAGCATTAGCATTTGTTTTCAGTAGTATAAACATTGAATTAGCTAAAGCTTTAACTCTGTTAGATGATAGCAGTACAATTTAGATTAAGATTTCCATTCTATAATTGCTTAGAGATCTTTAATTTCTCTATTTTTGCATATGCCCTAGTTCTGTTCTCATGAATTTGATTTCCTTGAGTGATCATAGATGTTGGCAGCAATAGTCAAAACTACTTGGATAAGAACTAGTGAAGTTCATTGTGAACCACAATAGAACCAACATATTGATTATTGAACTACCCATGCTATGCTGATTAATGTGTGATTTCCTTTCAGAAAGTGTGGATTGCATAGTATGTTTTTTGGGTCAGACATCAGAGTTGATCTATCAAACCAATTCCATCTCATACTTGCATGTGCCATAATGGAATAGATAGCCTCTCTGTGAAAGACAAACAAAGTGCATTGTAGTTTTCTATTTTGATTTGTTTCTAGCATACATAATCTAGTTTGATTCTATACTCATGACATTAGAAATTAACTTTCTTACCGGTGTCTTGTAATTCTATTGATTACGAATCCCAGATTGATAATTAATGAGTGCACATAAAACACATAAAACCCTTTGTGATATCAACATATTTTTTGATGAAACGTCGTAGAAAATTCACTTTTCCTTGCAGACTTTGAAGCTAAGGTATGGTGCATGGGGGAGGCAATTGAACTATTTCCTCAACCTTAAGAGGATCAACCATGATACCTATTGTCGAAATAATGTAACCTAACAGATGACCGAACGTGACACAAAAACTGCACTTGTTTGGATTCAAGCGGATTCGGTAGTAGTGACACTATTCAAGGATAAGTCGGAGGTGTTCCAAATGATCAACTCTCTTGCAAGATCATGACGCTAAATCATCGAGATAATCCTCGAATTTGGGTTTGAGGTTGTGGAAAGAAAAAGACATGGACCGCTGAAACGTAGCTCCAACATTTTTCAGACCAAAAGGCATCTTGCGATAAGAGAATGTACCCCATGGACAAATGAAAGCAGTTTTGTGTTGGTCTTTGGGTTTTATTTGTATCTGATTGTATCCTAAAAAACCATCCATGAACGAAAAGGCTTCACATCCTATGCATTCATTGACTATCTGGTCAATAAATGGCATGGGGAAATTATCTTTTGGGCAGGCCTTATTCATATCACAGAATTCCATACATACGCGAATTGTGCCCTGTTTTTTATTGAATGGCATGGGATTTGACACCTATTGAGTCAATTAGATGGGGTAGATGAAACTAGTTTTAAGTAATTTCTCTACTTCAACCTTGATAGCTGTTGCTTTCCTAGGATTGACCAAACGAAGCTTCTGCCATACCGGCTTGACATCAGGATAAGTCATGATTTCATGTTCGACAATTCTTGGGTCTATGCCCGGCATTTCCTCGAAAGACTAGGAAAACATATCGCAAAATTATTTAAATAAATCTGTGTAGATTTGAATCTCCTCAGGGGAGAAATCTGCTCCAACGAAGATATTCTCCATGACTCCAGGGGTTCTGGAGATATCAATAGGTATGGTTTCATCTATTGTTTCCATATTTTCTTCAACGTAAATAGCGTGTGTTTCCAAAGGATTTATAGGACAATCTTTATATCCATTCATAGTCAGAGTGAATTCACCTGCTTCAATTCATCTTAAATCTAGAAGGAAGTAAGATCTATGATGAAGATCATTCCAGGGTCTATCCGGACTAGTCATTGCCTCAATAATAGCCTCATCCGAGGGTAAGACTAATTCTAAAGAATTTGTATCAACAAGGGATCCTTGAACCCAAATAGGCTCGAGCACCGGATCTAACTCTTGTGCTGGAGTCGGATCGTGGTCGAAAAAAACCATTGAATGATCGAGTATGCAACGTCTACCAAGGACAAATTCATGGCCATGCCATGGTGCTCTATCCATTCCATCATAGCGGATGGGGAAGTAAGGGTCCACGGATTGAGAAAGTACATTGTGCGAAATGAAAAGATTTGAAAAATTTCAGCCCGAGGCTGGTCGGGGACAACCGTCATATAATGGACATTTCTGGTCGGAGGCAAGTAATCAAAAGTACCCATAAATTATGGGCACAAACCAACCCCTACATTGACGATGCCAGGCTGAGGGTTATCAATCATCGAGACCATGGAGACTCCCGATGAAGGGTTAGGACGAGAGAAGGATAACTGATCAATGGTCACAATCTAACCCTCATGATGAAATAACAAGACCTGGAAAACTATCGCGACCACTGCTTTCATAGCATAGGTACAACTCCTTCTTAACAAAAGATTGTAGTCGAGATATGCATCGACCACTTCAACTTCGATGCACATGGTTTTTCCCCCTAACTGCACGGGGAAAGAGGGAATGATCCCATGTGGTTGAAAAGAATGTTCGTCAAAAGTTGTAAGAAGAGTAGGTGACAAAGATAAAATGGGTTGGTCGATGGCCTTGCAACACACCAAAGACATCATGCATGTCGAGGTGCCCTCATCCACCACTGTACAAAAAATATTTCGAGTAAAATTTTTCGTGGTGTAAGCCACTACTATCTGAAAAGCTACGTGGTAAGGAAGATGAGGTTTTAAGTCGGTAGTATCAAGCATGATCGTTCCCAGATTACAAGTCTTAGCAGAGCCTAAGGAAACTAACATGGCCTTTCTCTGGGAAGGGAAAATCTGGAGGACTTCCAAAGCAGACATCACACAAGGGGTTTATGATAAATCCTCCACCATAGAGTAGTTCTGGGTGGCCCTTGCGTTTGGGTTGTAAGAATATTTTTTGAACGCACCTTTTGGGATGTGCTTCATTGTTTCTCCCAACGTCTTCTCAATCTGAAGAGGAAGAGATGGGTTTTCGGCTTATTTACCCTTTTCAGAGGTGCCTGGCTTTCCATAATCATGTGCTCTAGTCATTATATAGGCATCACCTTTCATCATATACATGTTTGCGGATGAAGGATTAATCGAAGACAGAGGGGGTCCTTGACTTCTCCCTTCCGCACTCGAGGAGGCTTGAGTTATATTTTTCTCATGTGGGAACGGGCTCATTAACACAACAGGTTGTTGCTGTGCCAGTAACTTCTAGGCCTTCGTAAGATGAGGGAACTGATGGGTTGGGTGGTCTTCCTTGAAAATATTACAAGGATAATTTGATTTCTTATTTTCAGTGTTTCCCCTGCCAGCATTATCGGTGGGTTTCTTATTCCCCTTACCCATTTTCCATTGTTTCTTCTTTTTGTCAGGCTGCTGGGTGGCCTTCGAGTTTGTCATTTTCACACTGTGTACATCTGAATTTTGGGTAGGGGCAGTAGCCGAACCCATGGTTTGGTTGGCCATTGTCTGTTGTATCGACAATTGTTGCAATTGATTTGACAATGGATCAATGGGATTGGTTGTACTGAACCAATAATTCCATCAGCATGTGGTCCAGACCTTTGCCTGGTTTTGGCAAGGATTGACCTCGGTGCGTCTGGAAAAATCTCGTAGATTAAACCAGACTGAGAGTAAATTAGCTCTAGCTGTTGTGCTCTCATTATCACGTCTTCCTCGGGAAACACTCTAGATGTTGTGACGTCTTTAGATAATTGTGGTACCAAAGACTTAAGGAACCACTCTAGCAGGAATGCTAGTGGGACTGGCACTTTGATCAAACTCTTCTGGCATCTCCATTCTTGGATGTGATTCAAGATATGGTCTTCTTTTGTCTACTCGAAATTGGCCAGTAATTCAGGGCCGGTGTCGTATCTCAAAGGTAATTGGAAATGGTTTAAGAAATCCATTACCAATTCATCGAAGGAAGAGCATCGTGAGTGGTCGAGCTCGGTGTACCATTTCGCAGCACTCCCTATGTGCGTTGAAACAATCGCAACTGAACTGAGTCGTCTCTTAATGATATGGATGAGCACCATAAGTGGAAGGTAGTCACATGATCACCATGATATTTTTTAGGCCTGGCCTCGAACTTTGGAATGTCCGAAGGCAACTTGGTCGGCATAGGAGGCCAACTCGGATCGTGACAGATGGGGTCATTTAAGAGCCTTGTCAAATGTGGCAAGTGCAGGGTTGCCAAAAACAGTAGTTTGGGTTGTGGATTGTAGCCGGAGAAAAATGAGCTTGGGGTGTGACTGGCATCAGGTTGCCAGGAAAAGTTAGGTTGTTGGCCAGGGCTCTGGTAATAACCATGACCATGACCAACATATGGATTGGGTGCTTGTTGAGACATCATCGGTTGGTTCCCGTAATAAGACGTAAAGGGATGATCTTGCATCACATGCCAAGGATTTTGGGAGGGGTTGCCCCTTGTCGATCCAGCGGGCCTAGGAATTGGGCCTTGCCCAAGGTTCCATTGAGTATGGAGGGGGTTTCCCATGGTCAACATCCCTAGCAAGGGGACTAGTCCCTGCCATGGATTCCAAGATCCTTGTGAGGAAGGAATTCCTAAGTGTGCCCCCTGTGCAGGAATAGTACGCTGTACACGATGTGGTTGTCCATAACCGGGGTTTCCCCCGGTCGAAAGAACAGCTAACGAGAAATCATTGTTACCAAACACTCTAAGAAAAGAGAAAGGTGTCAAACCAACTGACATATTATAAGGAGGGAGTGCTTGACTACCTGCTCCAAACAAGTTTATGTTAGGCCCGACAGAGTGTTGAGGAACACCGCTGAGCGAGGGTGACGAAGGGGGTATATGACCCCTTCCATAATGGAAAGCGATAAAGTTAGCGGAAGTGCCCCCCATGGATCCTTATAGAGGAGCATTGGAACTCCCTACCCCCAAACCTAAAGTTTGTAGAGTGGAGGAGGAAAGTACAGTACTCGTATCGAAGCCAGGCATCCCATATGAGAAAGGAGAGCCTATCATGTTCTGATTAAATGGAACAGTGATCGCCGCCATAGACAGAATCAGACTGTTGCTCGAGGTAGAAGAAGTCGAGACCATGGTGGCCTGGATCGACGACAGTTGGTTAGGAGGTGGAACATCCCTAGTAGTGGCAGTCGTGAAGGAAATATCAGTATTCCTTGAAGAAGTGGCAATTTTTTCTTCCATTTTTGCTGGTGACACTACCAGATGCTCGTAAGGTAGAACCTGTACAATGATGGGCACCGGTAAATCAGTTATGGGAGGGTTATATGGACCAAGAGCCTTTGCTCCAAGGCCAAAAATGATTGGTTCCTCCAGAATCGAAAGTTCTCCTCTTGAAGATGGGTTGGGCACAGTGTGTTGTAACCTGGTTGTCTCAAAAGACCCTTGCTGGTCTAATTTTCTCCTTAGCAGNGGGGGGGGGTGTGGTTCGAGGTCAAACATTGGTAGGCCCAGAAGCCTTCACGATTGGCGTAACTCTTGATCCTCCACTGTGTGAGAAGATCAAATACACACTAGGGAAATCTATAGTCGTTTGAAAACCAGCATGCACTAGAAAAAGTACCTATGAGATCAAACATGCAGTCACTAACTAGTTTGAAGAATAGTTACAACAACCAACACTAGAGAAACTTATCAGTGCAAGTGGAACTCGAATATGGAATCACCCTCCGGGTATACTCTACAAAGCGTGGCCCGATGTCTATCTTAGGTACCGCAGTATACCCCCACAGTCACCTGTGTAAGCCACTAGAAAGATAGGCAACTAGGTTGCCAGCGCGCAAGCAGTCACCAGGAGGGTACAGTCGACAGTCAGGTGGATCACAATGAGCAGGGTATCAAGCATGAAACCTATCAAGGGTATGGAAAGCAAGTGTTCTGGAAGACGACTGAGGACCTTGAATGGATTTGAGACCCACGAAGCTCCGTAGAAAATGCAATCAATGGAATCCCAAGACAATCCCTCTATATGCGTTCCCCACTATGTTTGGTCCGGGTTTGGAGGGGTTATCTCCACTACCTTTCCTTACATGACCTCTTGTTTATCCCCTGTGTTAGAGGGGGGTCCTAGATAAATTTTACGATACTGGACTTTTGACACTCCCTAACATAGACTCTTATGTTTGTTTTTTAGCCTTGAAGAGTTTCCTCTCCAATCCTAAAAAAAGGCTCTAGCCTAGACTAGTTGATGGACCCTACAAAACATAAAGTCTAGTTGATTTTAATTAATCGTTAATTTTTTGGCATGTCTTAAGTCAAATGTTATGAAAGTGAAACTAGTGATGTTTTGAGAGACAAAAGAGAAGATAAACAAAAAGCTAGAAAAAAAATAACTTCTTCTTGACACATTCAGATTTGCTTTTTAAAATTCTTTAACCAACTTTTCAAACTTTTTTCCTCTAAGATCTTTTAACTAAAAAAAAAAAAAAAGATTTCACTCGACTATGAGCTACTTATTGTCCTAATTCAATCAGCTAAGAACTTATGAAAACAAACTTTTTCCTAATGTTTAACCCAAACAATCAACTATTTAACCAATCCAAGAAGTAAAAAGAGATTTTGTGTTTTTGTATTATGCTTCAAAAACAAGAAAATTTAAAACTGTATGTCTTCTTCTTTCTGAAGAAAAAAGGTGAAAAAATAAAACAAGACAAGGCCAAAAAGGACTTTTGGCCAACCACAGACTGTGGTGAGTTACTGACAACCAAAAAAGCAGATCAAACTGACTCACTATCTCATCAAAAAACCTATCAAAGAAAGAAATATTTTAAATGAAAAAGAAAGCTATGTTGGCACACAACCTAGACTGAAACTGCTATGACAGAGACCAAAAAGACACAAGAAAATCCTGGGACGTGAAAATTTGACAGGGAAGAGGATGACTGCCTCCTCAAAATTTTCCAGAAAAACATGCAATTGTCACTTCAACAACCAGCATATGCACGTGGGCTTCCCAAAGACAGGATGTGTATGCACACATGTAGGACCACTACAAGCCACGTGTGCCACTGTTTCTCCTCAAAAGAAGCAAGAAAAGTAGCTAAGCTCAGGCATGGAGTACTGGTATTCAGACCAGAACCCCTTAAAGGTACAAAAACTCACTCTAACAAAATAAGATGCAAGGAAACTTGATAAAACAAAGCTAATATGAGGTTATACCTAGGCTACAAAATGCAATCACAGAAACCAGAACTAGATCCAGAAAACCCCTTAGAAGGATCACTTCTGACAGGGGAGAAGATGACTACCTCTTTTTGAAAAAATAAATTCTGGACTCAGACACGCGACCGATCTTTCAGTAGCCAACGTATGTATGTGGGTTGTATGAAGTCAGGGCGTGTGTATATGCGGGAAGACCTTCTGTAGGTCGTGTATGCCTCTATGGCTTCCCGAAAAAAGAAAAAACAGTCAGGCAAAGGAAGCAGGGAGTACTGGTATGGAAGACTAGAATCCCTACTAGCTCAGACTTTTGCAGAAACTTAGAAAAAATGTGGTAAAACCAATTAAAAATGCTCAACAAGTACCCCTGAAAAACCCTAGAGATCCCTAGTATAGTTGTCAATACTATTGTGGGTGGGAAATCCCTCCTATGGACTAGCATTAAGAGTTTTATCATGCATGCAGAAATGAAATAAAGTCTCATACTTTTTACCAACACCCCAATCATAAACCCCATTATTCATATGCAAATACAAGGTTAAAGAGATCAAGTTACTGTACCTTAGTTTTCGTGTTTGATGTCGATCCATTTAACACTTGGTCGCTCCATGACTGCAACTCTCCTCCCAACGCTGAACTGTATTCATAAAAGAAAAACAAAGAACTCCACATGCATATGATCTATAAACTAATGGGTTAGAGATTCTATCAAAATATAATCAAATTTAAATATTGACAATCTCATATGACGGGACGGGAAAAATACTTCTTTTATTAATCTCACAAGAGTAACCTTACAATAGTGAGATTGGCCACAGCTCCTCGAATTTGGTCCTGGGATCCTCTTCAACTATGCTCCAATTTCTTATGTATATGTTTCTCTTCACACAATAGTTTCATAAGGTTGGGGCAAAGGGGAATACTAAATCAGGTATAGTTTCTTTGCTATGATTTTCCTCCTCTCAAATGGGACCCCTGCCCCTTCTTTTATAGGTTAGAAAGGGATAGGTATTTGGTCGAGTGACCGGCTATGGGCAGTCAAACGGTTTAGTTAACTTACCCAAAATTGTGTGTTTCGTCTACAACTTTCCATTTTTCATTCTTTTTAGATATACACGGGTTGTAGTGGGTTAGCGAGCGTACACATGTGTGCAGTAGTGGAGCAGGGCACATATGCCTTCAAAAAGGGTGTTTTTTAAGAAGATGTTCAGTAGTGGCTTGGAAAATAAGGAAAATGAGATGGCCTGATTCCAGGTAAGCATGTCTGGTGAAATTTAGGGTTATAACAACCCTGTGTTGATTTGCTAGTTTCAGTTGAACATGTGAATATCCTAATGTGGGATTTCCCATACATTGCCATGTCTTCTTGGGTAACACATTGACTTTAGCGCCTAAATCTAGTATAATATCACCCATGTTGAAATATCCAATGTTGGAATTCAATATGAACTCTCTACTTTTCCTCCTTCTTGTATGCAAGTGATTAACTGTTTTCTTCTCTAGCTTTCCCTCTATGTCCGTGTTACATCTTTCTAACATATTTTGTAATACTTTAACAGAAGATGGATCATTTAGTAGTTTAACATAGGATTGCAGAAAAGCCTTTATGGTACTTAATTATCCTAGGGTTTGTGCTTCGTTAGTGTGATCTAGTGATGAAGGCATATCGTACGTTGGTACGTCCTGAGTATGTTGCGTAGTTGATGTAGATGCAATGTCTAGCTTCAATAATTCTTGTCTGGCTTGCTTGAATAACTCCTTTTCATTCTACACATTAAACTAATTCTATGGTTTGACATTCTTCTTCACCCATTGATGTTTTGTTGGATCTTGTCTTACTACATCTTCTCCTATTTTGTCTCCCCCACGTGTAACTATGTTGATATTTCTTCCATCATCCCTTACTTCTGCAGAAATCCATTGAACGTTCTGATTCGACTTTTCCTGGATCTTCCCCAATAGTGTCAGACAATATTCTGTGTCATGATATGATGCATGAAAATACATACATGCCACAGGTGGAAGTGTGATCTAGGTGGATATCAATGGCCACCCACCTATTCCATTGCCTCAAAAAACAGTTTTCCACCTTGGCAGTTTTTTCGACAGTTTTTCGGGTTCCAAAATTTCGGGGCAGTTTTGAGGCCCTAAACGACGTTTTTTTTGGGATTTGGGGTTTAGGTGATTGCCAATGGAATTGACCTCGGCCAGTTGAAAATCATTTTTCTCGATTAGACCTTTCCAATGGGATATTGTGCACCTAAAACGAAGATCGTATGAAAAATTCATGACCCTGGGAAGTTGATGTACTCACTTACCCAAACGGGGCCCACATGAATTTTGGCGCTTCATCTCTTAGGGTTAGGTTTTTGGATGTCTAGGGTTTTTTGACATTCCTCTTTACTGTAAAAAGGCCTTCAGAACCTCATTGTAATCATCTTCTTGCGAATGAGCGCAGGTGTCACATCTCTTCTTAGAGATAAGCTACCACCATTCCAGAAAGCTTGTTTCCGTTGCATTTTATAGTTTCAACTTATTTCCTTATTGAATAGAAAACCAATTTTACTGTATCTGTGTTATTCTATGTTAAGCATATTTTAATAATCTGTATTCATTTCGCTCTGCTCATAAAATCCGGATCAGTGGTATCAAAGTGGTCTGCTCCTTGTCGTCTTAATGCATGTCCCCAACGAGGTTAGGGTACACAGAATTGGGTCTTGAGCTTGTTTCACTTAGGGACAAAAGATATCACACACCCCAACTATTGTAGGAAAATTCCCCTGCAGACAAGTGAATTCCCTCTTGGATCTTAGACTCCTATGACCAAGACAGAAAAATGCTAACATTGGACACTGACATTCCTTTAAATGTAGCTAAACTAGTCAAAGGTAAGAGGAAGAAAGCATGAGTACCTTTTCTGAAGTTTGTCCTTTCTCGGTCTAGGTTGAACTTGATCTTCAAGCCCCTTTAATGAGTTATGCAATTCAATAGACAACAAAGACAATTCATGCTTCTTGTTCTACCATGATTAGTTTAAACTAGATTTATCAAGAAGAGACAAGCCCATGCAAACATACACAAACTTGAAGGAAACATTCCAAGAATATATATTAATGAGAACATAACAAGGTACTTACAATCTGTAGATGCAGGTGCAACAACCTCACCAATTCCTCCTCATCCAACCCCTTGCTCTAAATATCCACAATCAAAATGACAATACTTTTCACTGATATTATCCTCTCCTTTCACCATGAGAATGCCTCCTTATATAGGCTTTGAGAGGCTCAACCACCTTAGCTATTTTTGGAATAATTTGAGGATATGAATCCATCAGTTGTGATATTTCCCTTAGATCCAGCCTTTAGCTTGGATTTGAGCCAAAATAACTCAGATGCTTCTTAGTTGTCCTTAGAGATAAGGGGGATTCTTCCCCAAAATTCTCTCAATAGATATATGCTCCCTCAAAGCTGTCCATAGAGTGTTATAGAAGTCCCTGCTAATAGGACAAGGAGCGCTAGCACTCTCTGCATGTGGGAAGGGGAGCGTTGATCTCCAAAAATTCATTTAAGATGATTATTCTTCAAGGTAAAAGTTTGTAAACTTTTCCAAATGACATATTTTCCTCTTCTAACAAGTCTTAGAGGATGTACCAAGTTTTCTTATGATGTTGTCCACAATGGGACACATGCAGGATAAAAATATGACTTTTGTGACACTTGCGACAATGAAAATGAGACATTATCAAAGCAGGGAATTTTGACGTGTAACAAATTTCTCCCCAAAGTGCAAGGTCAGAAGAAGGAAGTTGATGCCTGAAGTGCTTTGTAGACTTTAGAAGCAAGGGTATGGAGTCGGAGAACCTGGTAGAAGCTACAAACAACCATCAAACCACTGTTATGATATGTTTCAAACCGAAGGCAGGCATACCTATGCTTGAGTGATAGAGTACTTTAATGTATGGCACCACCAAATACACTACAGATCCATAATCAAATTGACTTAAGGTTATAGCCACCAAAGATACAATGTGGATCTATACTTCCATGACATGAACTAATCATAGCCATGAGAAATACACAATGGATCTACGAGATGATAAAACATAGACACAAACCAATACAAAGTGGATCTATGTGACAGTATATATATCAACATGATCAAATGATCTCCTTTCGCAGCCTGGGTAAAGAAGGTATAAGAGTGAATGATAAAACCAAGGTCTTCATCCCAATCCTGATGTGGTACAAATATAGCCATGTGAATAGATGTTTTGATGTTGAACATGGTAGAAACCACTTGATTACTAGTCATTGAAGTAAATTGTCAACAAGTGTGAGCGAAATCACCAGTGATATCAATGACTCCCAAGGTACCCTAGTACAATCCAACGAATGTGAATAAATGAGTTGAAGTCGAACATTCTTGGAATCATATGATCAGAGGTCAGTGATGTAAACCTACAATCGGATGTGAGGAGGCCTGCCATTGAGGCATGCAAGTCCCAAGGTACTAACTGGTTTCTAAGTCCAATTTCCTAGATAATGTGTTGAATTCAATAGGAAAAGACTCGTTGAAGGAGGGCCTTGATGTATCCCTCATCAATGACAGGAAACTGACATAGAGATGTAATATGGTGAATCAAATGAGTATGGAATGACACAGGTATTGAAACTAGAAATTTGTGATGGTTGACTCTTGAGGAAGATACTTCCATTGAACACTAAGGCACAAGCAGCAAAAACATAGCATGGACCAAAACATAATGCAGTGGATACTATGACTTGTGTCGGGTGACCTAAAGGAGTAAAAAGACTTAGGGGATTGGTTCAGTGTAGAGGTT
>JZKD02S0215096.1:106488-118573 GCA_000966675.3 Picea glauca
ATATAAACGAGGACCTCTTTTTGTTTTTACGAGCTTGAGGAGGATAACACATGCTCGATATAAATCACTTTAGGTAAGTTCCTCTTCCTTTGTTTAATGAACTGGAAGAAGTAAGGATTCGGTCCCATGTGGGCCCTTCAATGTGTAACTTTTAACGAGTCTAGAGAAGAAAAAATCGATGGTTTTTCATGTTTAGAGAGTCTGAAAAGAACTTAAAGATGACTCCAGGGTTGTCCTTTTTCATAAATTTAGTCTTCAAAGTCTGAAAAAGAGATAAACTACTACTTGGGAGATGCCCTTTCAAAACCTTTTAAACGAGTGTGAAAGGAGGCAAGATCACTCGACAATCTTTTCATGTTTAGAGAGTTTAAAGAGATCTTAAATGAGACTCTAGGGGTTTCCTTTTTCATGTAAGCTTTACGAGTCCGAAAAAGAGATAAAATTTTACTCAGTTACAGTCTCATGTTTTTGCAAGAGGAAGAAAGAACAAACACCGTGCTCGTCAGTTTTACAAGGTTAAATGGAAAGATACTGCTTTGAGTCCTGCAAGTAAAGAAAAATATGCATCTAAGTTATTAGTGACTCTCCAAAAATATTTAAAAACCCAAAATAAACATTATATTAGCAAAAATGAAAACTATAATAGTGAAATAGGGTTAAAAATCGTATTTACCATTTCATTTTCACCAATTTCTTCTAGCATTGGTATTTTTAACCTCGAAGGGTGATTTTCAAGTTGTTGGCACCGGAGCTGTGGTTGACCATTTTCACATCTGTCTGGACCAGCTTGGTCATTAACCCATTCTAGTCATTTCTCATGGTTTAGAATTGCTCTTTAGGTATTTTTTAGGCTGTCGTGGGCTCCCTGGGAAGCCCTAGGCACCGAACTAGATCGATGCTCCCTCAAAGGGGTGAGGGGAGCGTTGATCGTGTTTTAGACACCCTAGTGTGTGTTCTAGGGGAGCGCTAGTTCCCTATGGATGATTTAAGGGGAGAGTCGACGCAGGACTTAAAACAAATTGTTGTTATTTCTGCTAAAAATACTCAATGTTTTTCTATGAGAGGATGATTAATGGCTTTTAAATGTATGTTTTTGCAGTTTACACAGATTAAAACCATGATTCAATTGAAAGAACATGAGCATGAGCTCGACAATATAACCGCATTGAAAAACCCTCAGACAAGGCTCACTTTGGGGAATTGTTGCCTCAAGTATTTCAAATTGCAAAAGATGAAGAAAGAAGTTTTATTACTTGAGTATCTGATTGGACTGTGGGATGATGTTGAACATGCATTTTGTATTGGATCACAATTGCTCAAAATTGAGCTCGATGACGTATAATTTTTGACTGGCCTCTCAATAAGAGGGGATCCTATCATTTTTTCTGGGCAACGAGAAAGTCCTCAGCCTGCCAAGGTGTATGTGGCAGATCATTGTATCCCAGGGTCATGATTAGTTGGGGGATGAATCGTGATCAAGGACGTCATAGATTTATCACTATGATCTATTTTATTTGCTGTAACCAACCTGGAAAGTAGCACGAGTGCACACTTGGCTTCAAAATCCCAAATGTATTATACTCTACAATGCGTGGAGCCGAGATTATTCAACTAGAGTGAAGGATTCCTTCAAAATGTGAAGGATCAAATCAAAAAGTGCAGTACTGAGAAACATAAATGGTTTGGCTATGGTTCCTTCTTGGTTTTCTTCTTTCTGGAGCGAATAACTCAAATCCATAGATTGTGCTGATGGCATGACCGGTGACTAAACCACACATGGAAATATGGACAAGTTTGTCCCCAATATTGGGGACCGACTCAGAGTTCAAGTTCACAGCTAACTTCTTCGCTTGGTGGAGAAGGCAGTTGATTTTCATTGAGGACTTTCCATATATCATAGTAGATTTTTGGGGTAGCAAGGACTTAGTGCTTCTAGAGGGTATTGACTGGGATGCGTCAGGTACGAAACCAAACCTTTTCATGTGTTTTTTTTATTTTGAAATTTATATTATTTTTATGTGTGCAAAGAGGGATTTTAACATATGTATCGTTTCATCATGTAGATAGAGGCTCATCATGTCTGACAGAGATGCTGACACTAGGACGTCATGAAGATGCACAGATAATTGCAGGAAACGAGGTGGTAGTTGGAGGTCTCCAAGAGTTTGAGAGGAACCTTCGAGGTCTCACTATGGGTGTACCACCTCTCAAGCGGCGAGACATACCTCTACATATGCAGAGGCATATAGTAGGGGTTCTTGAGAGTTTGAACCACTTGCTCCGATGTGTGGCCTGTGTAGTGGTGTGCTTCTCAGAGCACAACGTGGTGCATGATGACTAGGATTTTCTATATGTGTTGTAGTCTTTTCATGATGATATCATGGGCATGGAGGCCCAGATTTTTCCCTACTATGTACTTTTTTGATGTAAACAAACTTTTTCTATTATGCAGTTTATATATATATGTTTGAGTTTTTTGGTGCCAATGATGTTACAAATTATCTTGTGTGATGCTTTTAATGTACATTTGATTCATTTTCTTTATAACAAATTATCTATGCATAAGATACCGATCCAAAATATAATTTTCTAGCGAATCTAAAGTTGGGTTGAGTTCTCTTGTTATGTGCCTGTATTGTATAAATTCAAACATTCTTTCAAGATGACGAACTCGTAAGTGGAAATGAAATAATATAGGGTTGCGAACAACGTAGACTCGATTAAGCTGACAAACCATGTGTTGAGAATCTAGGTAAATGATTATATGAGATATACTTAGGGAGGAAGCCTAGGTCAAAAGTACAATGAAAGCATGATATTCTGCCACGTTATTGGTTGTCGACCCTAGGAAAATGCCTCCTGAACTCACCAACTCATTGGAGTGGTAAATGACCCAATATATAGAATCAATGTTCTGGGTGTTCCAACTAGCGCCATCCACAAACCCGAAAAATATAGGAAAGGGAGATTTCATATGCACACACAATCACAAGACAAAGTATAAGCGGATAAAACAAAACTCGTACACACAAGAGAAAAGACACACCAAATCAAAACTATAGTACAATAATTTACAAAGCACATATGCCAGATGTTCTATGCATAGTACTTCTTAAGGTAAATCCCATTTTTGGGTTCATGGAGAGATATTCCATCGTAGTCAACTAGATCGTAGGCACCTCTATGTAATACCCATTTTATGATATAAGGTCCATGCCACAGAGGTTATAACTTTCTTGTCCCTAGATTATCATGATCTTGGTAATAAACAAGGAATAGGTCTCCTTCTGTGATGAGGTTGAATGGATTTGTCATATTGAATCTTCATTCATTTTTGATATGTCTCGTTAACAAGATCATCATCGTGACGTGTTTCATTCAACTTAGTCAGATATGGGAATCATTCCTCTTCAGTAAAGGTGTGAGGCAGGAGTTCTATGGTGAGTTTCAACGATGAAATTTCACACTCGATTGGTAAGACTGCTTCGATGCCATATACCAACTGGAATGGAGTGAATTCAGTTGCAGTTTTCACTGAGGTGTGGTAAACCCAGAGGGCGGAGAAAATTTGCAAGTTCCAAAAAGTTTTGTTTTCCCTCACCATGTGTTGGATCATGGTTTTAGGGACTTTGTTGATAGCTTCAACTTGTTTGTTTGCTTGAGGATAGTAGGGGGATGAGTTTTCATGGAGAAAACCCAACTTGACATGTAACTCACTCATCATATGGTTTTGAAAATGTGAACCATGATCAGTGACAATGGCTTGTGGAACACTAAAGCGACTGATGATGTGGTTAAATATGAAGAGAGATGCAGTAAAACCATCGTTAAGAAATGCAGGTATATCCTCATCCCATTTAGTGAAATAATCAATGAAAACAATGATATAACCATGCCCCCCAACTGAGGTAGGCTTACATTGCATGAAATCAATGCCCCATTTGGAAAAGGGGCTGATGGAAATAATGGGATGCAGCAGAGCAAGGTGGGTTCATGCCTTGTTGTGAAAGACTTGGTAGGGTGGGGAATTTTTGACATCCTCAATACAATCTTTGAAGATGGAGGGACAAAAATAACCGACACGTAGGATTTTTTGAGCTGTATCCATCCAAGAAAGGTGATCACCACAATATCCAAGGTGACAGTCATTCAAAACATGTTCATCCTCATTTTGGATTAAACAATGTCATAGGATAGTGTCAATACCATGACAATACAAAGTGTCACCAATGATAAGGTAGTGTTTAGAATGGTTGTTAATACGACGATGTTATTCACGGGAGATATCAAGCTAAAAACATTGGGTCTGAAGATAAATAAGAATATCTCCATACCAAGGGTCGAATGTGTTGATGAGGAACAAAGATTCAGTGAGAAGAAAATCACTGGGCTCAGTGTCTTCATCAACATGGAGAAGATCGCATATAAGTTCCACAAAACCAAGGACTTTTTATATTTTGACTTGGAAAACTCGAGATCGAACTCTTGAAGAATAATGATCCATTTGGAATATTTTCCCCCAAGGACATGATGTGTCAGAATATGATACATGGGTTTTGAGTCCGCAATGACCGTGGTAGTGCGTAATAGGATGTAATGGAGAAATCTCTCGACGACAATGATGGCTGCTAGAGACAACTTTTCAACGTGTGAATATCGGAGCTCGGGACCAGATAGACTCTTACTCAGATAGTAGATCACATGTTTATCACCGTTAGGGTCCTCTTGAACTAAAACCATAGAAATAATGGAAGTGGAGGTTTCCAAATAAAGGATATAGTCTCGTGCATAATTCGGGGGATAAAAAAGGGGTGTATGAGTCAATGCATGCTTAATAGCATTGAAATATCGTTGAGTAGTGTCATCCCAGATGAAAGGAGTGTCTTTATGCAACAATCACATAAATCCTTTAGTAAGCTCGGCGTAATTACATATAAAATGACAAAGCAAGTTTTCTTTCCCTTGCAAACTTTATAGTTGGGTCAGATTGTTGGGAGGAGGTAAAGAAAGAATAGCTTTGAGTTTTAAGGGATCCACCCTAATCCCATCTTTGGAGACAATGAAAACGAGGAGCCGAACTAATTCAACATCAAAGATGCATTTTTGGGGGTTCAAATGGATACAGTAGCACTGAAATCAAAGAAAAATAGCCCTTAAATTACTAACATGGTCTTGCCGATTAGATTAATGGGAAGGTAAATCATCGAGATAGGGTTCTGCAATATGTTTGATATCGTGGAAATCATATGACATGGACCACTGATACATGGAACCAACATTTTTGATACCAAAAGGTAATTTTCGATAAGCGAATGTTCCCCATGGGAAGATCAAGGTTGTCTTATGTTGATTAGCTGGAAGAAAGTCAATCTGGTTATACCCCAAAAATCCATCCATGAAAGAGAAAATAACGTTGCCAGTGCAATTATCAATGATTTGGTCGATGAAGGGTGTAGGTTAGTTGTCTTTGGGAAGAGCCTTGTTGATATCCCTATAATCGACATAGACACGAATGGTTCCTTGTTTTTTAGCAACCAAAACAATGTTAGAAACCCATTCTGTCAAGGGGATAAGATAGATAAAGCCATATTTCAACAGCTTTTCAAATTCTGCCTTTACGGTTGCGGTTTTCTTAGGATGAACCAGGAGAAGTTTTTGTCATACAAGTTTAACTCCTGGGTAATTTTTTATCTCATGCACAACGATCGAAGGGTCGATCTCTAACATTTCCTCATAGCTCCAAGAGAAGACATCGCGAAATTATTTAAATAAAGTGGTGTAATCTTCCACTTCCTCGGGTGAACAATTAGAACCGAGATTAAAATTTTCCATAATACCATCTTTGATCGAAATATCGATAGAAATGGTAGAATAGATGTTTCTTAAATTTCCCTCAGAAGTAGTATCCTAGGTAAGTATAGGAGATTGGGGAGAATCAACAACATTGGGGCGAAGATGGAATGTATATCTTCCTGAATTTCATCTAGAATAGGAAGAAAAGATAATCGATGATGGTTGTCATCCCAAGGTACCTTGTTGATACTAAGCATTTCCATAATGGATTCATTTAATGGAAAAATCTATGAGATGTAGTCAAAAGCAACAGACAAGGAATTCAACCAAGATGACAAAGAATAAGTGTTGGATGCCAATAGATGTTGTTCATCCAAGGAGGGAGAGGTAGATTGGATAACATCCTATGAAGCCTCGACTGAACTAAGTGGCATAGCATCACCTAGTGCATCGAATTCCAATGGACTAGGCACAACCCAAGGATCAAATGATTCTAAAGACTGATAGGCCATAGTCAAGATCATATTGATTGTGGAAATATGTTGTATGGTGGGAGGAAGTGGTGCAGGGAAAGTACCCATCAGGGAAGAATATTTTAAAATACCTACACCAAAAATTTCATAAGTGATCTTACTATCTCCCAAGAAAGTAATATGCGAGCTTCGGGTGTACAGTAATCTAACTGTTCAATAGTGACAACTTTACCTTCATGAGGGAATTATACAGATCTAAACACCAATCAAGCGATGAAAATAATGGCATAAAACCAAATTCTTCCTAATAACAAGTTGTAATCAAGGGGATCATCGACTACCTCTACATCAATGAAAATGATCTTACCTCCCAAATGAACGGCTAAGGACTGCAAAAGTCCATGAAGATGAAAACCCCACCCGTCGAATGCTCATAACATGGTAGGGGATTGGTTAAGCACATGTGATTTTAATCCTTTCTAACAAGATAACGACATGACACAAGTGGAAGCTCCCTCATCCAATATGGTGCGGTGAATGTGTTGGTTATGAATAACTACATCAATTTGAAAAGCAAGTTGGTGAGAAAGACCTTAATTGAAGTTGTTGAGGTTAAACATGATATTATTTGACGACTCAGGATCGATGGAGCCAATGGAAGCCAAGAGTGTTCTACATTGACTTGGGAAATGATGTAGAACTTCAAGAGTGGACATACACATAGTTCTTGAGCCAAATATTCAACTATGTTGTAGTTTTTGGCGACACGTGAACTAGAATTAAAAGTTGACTTGTGAATAGTTCTCTTGTGAGGTTGTAAAATAGAGTCGAAAGTCAATTTATCTATATGAAGTGACCCAGCTAAAGGACTAACGGAAGCATGAGATGGATCCAGTGGGTTACAATTAGTGACCTTTTCTTTATTAGGCTTAGATGGTGTGTCATATGTGGTGTTGTGAGTGGTTAAATCAATCCCATTGAACATATAAATATGAGCACTCGTCGAGGTTTCATCACTAGGAGGGTGGATGGAACTGCCCCTTATGGGAGGAGCAAGTGCTTGAGAAACCATGGACTCTTGCTGAGGAAAAGGCTATGTTAACATGGTGGGTTGGGAATTCCCTTTGAAAAGTTTTTCAACTTCGTCATGATGTGGTCAGTCTCGAGTGAAATGATCTTCACCACAAATAAGACATGGGAATTTCGGTTTTCGCTGTGGTTTCTTTTCAACAATAGGTGGTGGAGTTTGTGTTTTGGGATGTTCATTATTATTGTTATTATTTTTGGGTTTATTTTTTTCTTTCTTCTTACCCACAAATTGTTGTGAAGAGGCAGATTGAACTGCATTCACCTCAGAAATTTGAGTCGGGAGGGAGGTAGAGGAGAGTGAAGTTGAACTAGTGACGAGTGAAGAAGCAAAGCAATTTGTCATTCCAGTTAACTGTGATAAATATTGGGTTTTGATAGTATTGATAACCCCATCCACATGTTCCATGGAAGAAGGTTTGTATAGATCGATTGGAGTACGAGTAGAATTTTCTATCAACTCATACAACGTACCATATTGGGAGTAAATCAAATCTAAGTATTGAGATTGCAAAATGGCCTCTTCCTCAGTGACTACACCACCCATAGAGATGTCACGAGCAATTGGAGGTAAAAGAGATTTAGTAAACCATTCTTCGAATAGCTGGTTAGGAATGGTCACTTTAATCAACCTTCTTCATTGTCTCCATTCATGAATGTGATCAGAGATATGTACAAAGTTCATTTGATGAAGAGAGGTTAAAAGTTAAGTACCAGTCTCGTAATAGATGGGTAATTGAAAATGCATGAGAAAGGCCATAGCTAGCGAGTTGAAGTCTTGAAAGGAACCACGTTGAAGTTCAATGTACCATTTGGTTGCAAAGCCCATCAATGTACACTGGAAGAGACACAAATGTATAGAATCATCCATCAATGAGTTTGATGAACACCATAAATGGAATGTCATCACATGGTTGTTTTGGTCTTCCCCAGGTTTACCGTCAAATTTGGGGATGTCAAAAGGTAATTTAGCAGGAATTACTGGCCAAAAAGGAAAATGTAATATGGGATCATTTGTCAACCGAGACAAGTCTGGGAGATCCAGTGTTGCAAGAAAGGGTAATTTTTAGTTAACCTGAGGGTGATACTAATGTGGCATAGGAACACCAGTAGGGCCATAAATTGGTTGAGGTGCATAATTGTATCCAATAGTCCCTCCAATATTAGCATACTTACTTAATGCATAATTGCATCTAGTAATTTTCTTAGCATACTTATGCCTTGGTGCAAGCTTCCACACAGTAATCTTGGATTTTCCCTCCAAGGATCCCGAGTAAGTTTGACCACCATTTGTTCCAGGTACAATGAAGACTTCCCTTCACCGTCACCTTATGAAAAGACCCTAAATATTATGGCTACTAAAGAAACCAACTCATATTCAGCCTTTGGGCAGGTACATTTGACAGTCTAGTCTGAGCATATGGGCAGGATAACAAGTCCAAAATTCTTCAAGAGAATTGAGGACAAGTGAACTGGTAGAACTCTAGAGGACCCCGAATGGATTCCGAATTCATGAAGCACCGAGACCAAATGAAAATAGTTGAACCTCAAGAAGAACCTCCAATATACGATCTTATTACTACGAACGGTTAAACCACAAAGGGATAATTTATGTGGCTCTCACGAACGCCACCTCGTGCATAACCCTTGTGTGAGAGGGGGATCCCATCTATGCTTATAAGAAAATTGGATTTCATCTCCCTATCGAAAGATGTTAAGTTTGTTTTTAATGCTTTGGAGAGTTGTACTCACAACCTGATCCAAAGTGCTAATCCTAGTCTATTGTTGGTGGAAGAATCTATAAAGAAAAAGTTTCTAGATCAATTTTTATTAATAGTTATTTTAGTGGCTATTCTTTACTCAGACGAGAATGAGAGTGAAATTGTTGATATTATGAATCAAATCCAAAAGAAGTAAAATAAAAATGATAAGCAATCCTTTATTTTCAATGAAATTATATCTATGGGAAGGAGAAGAATTTTCTTTCTTTCACTATTAAACACAAAAATGTAGAAATTCCATGTAATTTCTTTCAACAAGAATCCAATTCAATGCTAAATTATTCAGGAATTGATTCTAATATCCAAAATCCAATCATGAAAAAAATACCTTTTTGTTTAATAATGAGCATAAACTGATTTGATTCAATGCTTCTTATTCCAACAAGATTTCACTATTTGCAGTTTTAGACAATCGAGAGCAAGTATCATATAAACAAAAACAACACTCTCACAACAATCAAGTAAGAAGTGAAAACAAGTTTAAAATTTTCAAAAAGAAATCCAAAATAAAAAAACTCAATCAAGAAATTTTATTGGAAAGATACAAATCAAATACCAAATGGAATAGTACAAAGATCTCTAGACTTACTTGTGACAACTTTCAACAGATCAGATGAATGAGAAAGTAATGAAAAAGAACTCAAAATTTTGAAGAGAAAGAGTAATTTAGAAACAAGGAAATATCTTAAAAAACCAAGAAAAGACCAAAAAATCTTAGAAAGAAACAAGTTGCAAGTTTTGTAGAAGACACAAGTTGATAAAAAAAGTCATGAGTAAGAGGAAAAAACCAAAAAAGTGTTGGGTATGTCTTATATTCTTTGCATGTGTGTGTGTGGGCTCGTCAGGTTCGAAAACTGCATCTGATGATCCCTCTAGTAGTGCTCTTTGTGTCGTGTGCATCGGGCACTTTCCTAGGGGGGGGCAGGTAGGTTCCCCCTGGTTATGCGCAGCGTTCAGGGTAGCGCCCCAAAAAAAATTTTGGGGTGGTTTTTGCTATTTTTAGTGGATTTTGCTATTTTTAGCGGTTTACTAAATTAATCTTGGATTAAGGGTTTTGGTATTTAGGGAATACCTAAAAATATTGTATATATTGTATGGTGAATGGTGAAATTTGATAATGAATATAAGAAATGTTTTCCCGATTGAGGGTTTCGGGTATAAAATCTCTGTGTACTTTGTGTATGAGCCATTGATTAAATTTTGTTTTGCTTAAGAGTCTATATGCATTGCTTTACTTCACATGTTTAAAAATTACATGTGGTATTAGAGCTCGTTTTTTACTTCAGAGGGACGCCTTTGTTGTTGAGGGTTTGGCTTGGTCTTGATAGATCAAGTTTATCTTGGGTCTGTGATTAACCTGGGTTTAGTGGGAGATTTTGTAGTTGTGATTTGAGTGCAGAAAGAGGAATGAAAAGCTCTTCTAGGATCGAGATAGAGAAGTTCAACAGTAAAAATTTTTAGCTATGGAAGTTGAAGATGGAGAACCTTGTTGTAGACAAAGAACAATGGATCGATGTGGATCCTGGTACACAACCTAATAGTACACCATCTACTAGCACACAAGATACTAGTACACAACCTACCAGTACACCACCTACTAGTATGTCGAAGGAATATTGGGAGAAGTTGGACATAAGAACAAGGAGTACTATTTGACTCTGCCTGGCAGATTCAGTGTTGTTGAATGTCTCAGGAGAGTCTACAACCAAGGAACTATGGGATAACTTGGGGAATCTGTATCAATCAAAGTCCCTGGTAAACAAGTTGTTTCTTTGAAAGAAGCTGTCTCATCTTAGGATGGAAGATGGAGATTCTGTGATAGAACATCTAAATGCCTTTAATACTCTAGTAAGTCAACTTGTCTCTGTTAATATTACGATTGCAGAAGAAGATATGTGTATTACTTTGTTATGTTCTTTTCCAGACTCTTGGTATAATCTAGTTGTAGAAATTGGTAGTAGCACTAAATCTACATTGAAGTATGAGGATGTAGTTTCATCCTTGTTATCTGAAGAGATGAGGCAAAAAAGCATGGATGGTCATAATACAGATGTTTTATTTGTAAGAGGTCATACCCAAGACAGGAATCCTGGTAAGCCTTCAGGTGGGATATCTAAATCTACAGGTAGATCTAAGTCTCCAGGAAAATCTTTGAGGAAATGTTGTAAGTGTGGTAAAACATGGCATTATAAGAAAGATTTTAAGTCTAAGATGGTTGAAAAACCAAAGGGATTTGATAGTACCTTTTCCACAAAGGCAAAAACCTCCACTGAAGAAGGAGGTGATGTTTAACTAGAATCTACAAGTACACATGCATGCCGTTATGTATGGTTGATCGAATCAGGTGCATCATACCATATGAATCCTCACAGGGAGTGGTTCTCTGAATATGAAAAATATGATGGTTGTGATGTATTCCTAGGAGATGACTCAACAACAAAAATCTTGGGACGTGGAAGCATTAAGTTGCTTCTAAAAGACATTGGAAGGATTATAACACTCCCTGGGGTTCTGCACATTCCAAAACTTGTCAGGACCCTAATATCTGTGAGCAAGTTGGATGATGTAGGAGTGGATATTGTATTTGGAAAGAACACTTTCAATATGGTATGAGGGGAAATGGTGTTGATGAGGGGAGTTCGGTGTGGAACTCTATACAAGTTGTTGGGAAGAACTTATACTAATGGGTGTAACATTTGTGTTGTGCTTGAGCAGAAAAATAAAGAAGACAAGACCAATATCATCCCTGAAAAGAATACCATGCTGTGGCATCAAAGACTGGGGCATATTGGAGAAAAGGGCCTTCGAACACTACACTGTAAAGGCATGGTTGAAGGTATGTCTAATTTCACTCTGGATTTTGATTTCTGTGAACATTGCATATATGGTAAACATAATCGAGTAAGATTCCCATATGGTGCTACAAGAGAAAAGGGGATCTTAGAGTTGATA
>JZKD02S0215096.1:153272-188571 GCA_000966675.3 Picea glauca
CATGATTGGTACATACTTGGTACATGGTTGGTTTCACTTGTTTATGGTACAGGTTGATTACAGATTGTTTGGTACAGGTTGGTGCATGGTTGATGCACTTGTTTATGGTACAGGTCGGTGCATGGTTGATGAACTTGTTTATGGTACAGGTTGATTACAAGTTGATGTACAGATTGATTCATGGTTGATTCATGGTTCAAGTTTATTGGTACAGGTTTACAACGGTATATCTCATAGTGATAGTATGACAGTGGTTCCATCATTCTACTTCTACTTAAGGGTGGTTGGACAAGGCAAGGAAAGGTGTTTGTAGCCACCTTCCGGTTGCAACCGGAGAACATAGGGGTTGTACCCTCCTTTTGGTTCTAGCCAGGGAATTGGGGATTTGGAGCTTCCCTCAGGTTGTAGCCTGAGAAACGAGGGGGTTGGATCCTCCTTCCAGTTGCAGTTGGAAAACAAAGAAAGTTGGTGCTTCCAATGAATGTAATTCTTCAAGACATATAAGAAAAAGCATTCCATGGTTTTCTCCCGATTTGGTTTTCCACGTAGAACATTGGTGTACTGTGTATGTGTGTGATTGTTCATTTCTTATTTCTCATTATTGGAATAATTCTACATTGATATAACACTTGGATTATTTGAAGAAAAAATATTATAATTATGCTATTACTAATTCACTCCCCCAAGCTAAGCTCATGTACCAATCCAATGCACCGTATCTTAGTATGATAACTAACCGCGCAAGTTTTCTGTCCTCATCTATGATCTTCTTTGCTTCCTAGATCTTTTCACAGATGAACAAGTGCTTCTGAGGGTCCTTCGATGACCATCCCTTTAATTTTGGTAACCTGATGGTGGGATCATTTCATTCCATCCTGAATGATGAACTAATACCTCCGTGCGGTGTAGATCCTTGACTAATGATTTCTGAACCGACTCCCTTAATGGTTTCTCCCTATGTAGATGTACTTCCTGATGTGTTTCTTCCAATGAAATTCGGTTGTCTAAATGGTGGTGTTCTCTCTGCTGTATTGGATGCACATGGGTTTATGGGTTCCACAATGACACTGATATAGATAGGATTTATACCTTCGGTTCCTACCCTTGGACCTCTTGTCTTCCTTTAATATTCCATCCACATAATCTCCTCAATCTACTCCACAACCCGGAGATCCTCTACCTGTTATTCATCACTTTCCAATACTTCCCTCACAACTATGGATATCTTCTTATTGATCATCTTGTATTGGTAGGGTACTCCACTGCACATTCTTCTAGTTTTTGCCATGATCTTCTTGATCTTGTCTTCCTCAATCATGATTGGATCCAAGGCCTCCTCCTTCTTTCATTTATCCATCTCTTCCTCCATTTCTTCGTCTCTTGTCAGTGCCCATGCACACATGGAAGTTTAGATGTATGATGACATTGTCATTACACCTTTGTTATACAGTAAAATCTTGATGGAAGTATACAACGATCTAAAATACCTACCTCTAGGTCCCTTCAGGAACTCTTTCTCTGTTGCATTGTAAGACTTCACAATATCTACTGCAAATTCTTTGATAAATCCTGAAACAATGTTGTCTAACGATAAATATACTGCACATGTAAATTTATTGTCAACTTGTTGTAACTGTGTGATCTCCACAAAATTCCACTCTAGCTGTCTGATCCGATTTGTAGGGTGGTTGTCTTTCAACCTCAATATCCAGTCCTGCAACACATGTGTTATCGGACTAATCGGTAGGTGTGAACACTAACAGATCTCCCTAGATCCACCTAGATATAGAACAAAACACACCAGAACATGACGCTTTCCTTAAGTTTTAAATATTGAATTTACTAACTAAAGAGGGATGAGTGACATACCGTTTAAATGTCGCTTCCTCTCGCCATTTCCATCCTAGATCTGTTTCAATGCTCATACAATGATGAACCTGCAAAAGAACACAACCAACCAAAGTGATATTAATAGCATAAACTCAATATAAACCTATGTATGTGATCAAGGAATCATACAATAAAACACAACAAACTTTATAGGAAAGAATCATTCTGTTGTATCATATTAAATGTGAAAAAGAGATTACAACCATGGCCTTGATGTTGTAAGGTCCCTTTCAACTGTCCTTCGTTCCCCACACACTTCTTGCTCTAAGGATTCTGAGACCATGGATATGATAGCTAATCACAATCTATCTTGACAAAGCAAATCTCAAAGCCACTCTAACCAAGCTAATAATTCCAAGCCAAACAAAGCTAACCTTCTCCATGAGAGCTCCTCTCCTTTTATAAGTTGAAGAGGATAAGGTGAGGAGGTTAGGATGATCCCACTAAATCATGAAAGCGAGTAAGATCCAAATCATTCGGATGCCACCTCACCCTAGAAGTTTCTCCTTCTAGAAGATTCGAGAAAATGCTTGTTTTCCCACGTGTAGGAATTCTCGCACCCTGCCTATAGAGAAACCTGTGAACATCTCATACCCTAGCTATGGTGAAACCTACGAGAATCAGGCATTCTCACACCCTGCCTATATAGCAACCTACGAACTTCCTTTTTCATAGGGTTTTTCCAAAGGAAAATGCAACTTCTTTTCTCAGGAAAAGTTCTTCTCCCTTCTCTCTTCAGGAACTCAGGCCACTAACCCCTCTGAAGGTAACAGATAGGTTTACATCATTAACGGTCATAGGGATGACAAAAATAATGTGTAACAGAGAGCCCCACAAAGGATGAAGTTTGAACAGAGTGATAGCTGAAATACTTTGTCGAGTGTGTGTAGGGAACAAGAAACAGTCGGTCAAAAACCTGCCAACAAACAAGGAAATACAGTACAATAATATATCATCATTGAGGTAGGCATTTCCATACTTAGAATACAAATGACTCAAAGCATAAATTTCGACATGCAAAGATCCACGTCAAGTAAGACAGGTCATGGCCACCAAACATACACTGTGGATCCATGCCAATATGACTCAAATCTGAACATAGCCACCAAAAATACACTGTGGATGTATGTGTTAAAGACTCAAATTTGAA
Source organism: Picea glauca (assembly GCA_000966675.3). Classification (NCBI taxonomy): domain Eukaryota; kingdom Viridiplantae; phylum Streptophyta; class Pinopsida; order Pinales; family Pinaceae; genus Picea; species Picea glauca. Next base: position 156,313 of record JZKD02S0215096.1, read on the forward strand.
CATAGACACCAGACATACAATGTGTATCTATGCAATAGTACACTGAATATACTCCAACGCAACCTGGATCTGTCAGAAAAATATCCAGGGTCTTCATCTCTATCACTCTATAGTACGAATCTAACCATGTGAATACATGTGTTGAAGTCGAACATGGTAGAAACCACTTGATTACAGATCATTGGTGTATACCGTTAACAAGTGCGAGGGAAATCACCATTAATGTCAATCACTCCCAAGGTGCACTAGTACAATCCAAGGAATGTGAATTAATGAGATGAAGTTGAACACTTGATGGAATCTCCCGATCAGGTGTCACTAATGAAAACCCATTGTCAAAAGCAAGGAAACCTGCCATTAAGGCATGCAAGTTCCAAGGTACCAATTAGTTTCTAAGTCTAATTCCTGGATAATGAGTTGAAGTCGACAAGAAAAGACACATCATAGGAGGGCCTTAATGTATCCCACATCAATGACATGAAACAAGTAGCAATATTTGATGTAGATTATAGTAACAAGTGATTTAGGACTGATTTAAGGATGGTCGACACAATAAAAGGCTTAAGGAATGCAGAAATGGTCGGCGCAATAGAAGGCTTTTCAGGTTGGACATCTATATGAACATATTGATGACACGACAACTGTCTTGGAAAATACTGACTCAACAACAGGGATCATAGACCAATTTGTAATCTTATAAAGGAGTATGATCAGGAGACAAGTGGATTTTCCAACCTAGACACAAGGCGAGTGAAAGGATGTCATGTTAAAAAATGACTCTTCCATAGAATATAGGTTTAGATACATTTCTTTCCCAATTTTTCCCCCACCATTTTTGGTGAGTACCTCTTTATTTTTACGCGAGCTTGAGGAGGATAACATATGCTTGTAATGTAATATCATCCTTCGGATGAGTCCTTCGAAGTATGTTTAACAAACCCTAGGAAGGAGTGGTTGGGTCCCATATGGGCCTGTCAATGTTTGTTTAACGAGTCCAAAGATAGAAAACTTGAAGGTTTTTCATGATTATAGAGTCTAGAAAAACACATAAAAGAGAACTCTCTCAGTTCCTTTTTCGTAAAATACTCTGATGAGACCGAAAAAGAGATAAATTATCGCCCAACAGATGCTTTCTTCAAATACTTTAACAAGCGTGAAAATAACAAGATCGCTCAGTGATCTTTTCATGTTTAGAGAGTCTGAAAAGAGCATAAAGGGAACTCCAGGAGGTTCCTTTTTCGTATAACCTTTACGAGTTCGAAAAAGTGATAAAAGTATACTCGGTTGCATTCTCACGTATTTACGAACACGAGAAAGAACAAAGACTAAGCTCGGTAACTTATTCTCATGTATTTATGAGCATGAGAAAGAACAAAGACTAAGCTCGGTAACTTATTCTCATGTATTTACGAGCATGAGAAAGAGCAAAGACTAAGCTCGGGATTGTTTTCATTTTTACACAAGCTTTAAAACAAAACAAAACTATGCTTGGAATAGATTTTAACTTTTACACAAGCCTAAAAACTAAACAAAACTATGCTTGGACCTAGTTTCATTTTTACACAAGCTTGAACCAGAGGAAACTACGCTTTAGGTAGCTGGTTTCATTTTTACACAAGCTTGAACCATAGAAAACTATGCTTGCAACTTCCCAACGCATAACACATGGATGGTTGGTACTTAGCCCCCAGCTTAACAAACTAGAGGCTCTACTTCAGCATGAAATCCAGAGGCTGGAAGTATTGCCCCCCAAGATTCGTTTCATCCAGTGAAAAAGGCGAAGGAAAGGAAGCTTCAAATACTAGACGAAGGACTTGACTCAAATAGAGAGGGGGAACACTATTTCATTTTTTCACAAGCTTGACATAGAAACAAGAACTATGCTCGTAACCTCTGTTTCAGTTTTTAATGAGGTTTCCATAGAGATGCAAAAACTATCCTCATACGTGGTTTCATTTTTTAATGAGCTTGAAATCAAAAAACCATGCTCAAGTCTAGTTTCATTTTTAACAAGCTTGAAATCAGAAAATCGTGCGCATAGACCTTTGTTTCATTTTTTAACGAGGTTTCCTCAGAGACGCAAAACTATCCTCGGAGACCTCTGTTTCATTTTTTAACGGGGTTGCCTTAGAGACGCAAAAACTATCCTCAGAGTCTTCTTGATCATGGATACCAAGAGGAAAATGCTCCAGAAGGAGACCATGTCAAGGGACAAAACTTGGTCATGGCTTCCAAGAGGTCTTCACTGGAAGGAAGAAACACACTCTGGAAGGACACCATGTCGAGGGTCGCGATAGGATTAAAGAGATCAAGCTCTAACAACCCTATTTAAGAGATCACCATGTCAACTACTGGATCTAAGTCATCAGAAGTTGAAACCATGGTTGACAATGCCAGATAATTGACCTATGGCGGGGGCAATACCGTCTGCATGTAAAAACCATTTAGGGAGGAAATCCAGTCGGGGTCAATGAATGAAAGTTGATCAACAGTCAAAACTTGTCCATTGTGAGGGAAAGATATTGCATGAAAAAGAGTAGACACAATAGCTTTCATGGCATAGACATAATCTCGCCCAAGGAGTAAAGAAAAATCCATGGGGTCTTGGACTACCATGACATCAATGAAGACAGTTTTCCCTCCCAAAGTTACAGGAAACTGAGGAAGGGTCCCTAAAGGTTGACTGGCTCTTCTGTTAAAAGCTAAAAAATTCTGCGTAACCGGTGCAAGTGGAGGAAAACCCAAAGCTTGCCAAGCAATAGAGGACAAAATACTAACAAATGAACCTTCATCGATCAATGTTTGAGGAACATCCTGACCACAAACCTGTACTGTAATCTGGAAAGGAATGTAAGAGGGAAGACAAGGTCCAGTTAGCACCCAATCAAAACAGATGGCCTCATTACTTGGAGGGGGTCCCATGGGAGAAGGAAGAATAGCCCCCGACACAGCAGAGTCTATATCAACGAGAAAAACATGGGCAGTATCGGGTTTACTCTCGAGCGGGAGAGTAGGATCGACCGAAGATGGGATCAAATCGACCACTTTGGTTTCATTCTCTAAGGGGAGAATGGGGTCGATGGGTGGAGACAGATCGACCGCTTGGGTTCCACTCTCTGAGGGGAGAGTGGGATTGACCGAGGAAGGTATCAGATCAACCACTTTGTCAATTGGTTCAACTAAGGATGTGACCATATTGACAACATGATCAACCAGATTGACCGGTGAAGGGACCAGAGTGATCATACCATCAACTATTGGAGGGTTGAGAGAAAGCTTATGGTAAGCAGTTGGAAGTTGAGGTTGTGAAACAGTCATGCCTTCCAGTAATTTAGAGGCTCTGTCCATACAAGGGAAAAGGTGAGTGAGATGACTCCCTTTGCATAACATGCATGGGAACTTGACTCTACTTTTCTTCTTCCCAATGGTATCGTGACTAGTTGATAGGAGGTTGTTAGCATGTTGTTCATAGGCTAACGACGTGGGTTGCCGAGGATGTTTATACCATGATTCTATAACCTTGGATAGACCAGGGCATTCTTAAAGAAGATGGCTACCCTTACAAAGTCTACAAGGGTACTTGGGCTTATGAGTTGTTTGGGTGATCTTGACATCATCAACACTCCTAGCACGATTAACAGTAACTGGTTGTTTTCCAACATGTTTGACAGTGGTTGGAAGATTTGACCCTTGTTTATCTTTCTTCTTCTTAATCTTTTTTTTCTTCTTCTTATTATTCACCGGGTTACTAGCTTCAGAACTTTCACTCGATGAAGAAGATGAAATGGAAGGTGACCTTGCAAGTGAAGAAGGCGAAGAAGATTTTATTGGTGAAGACGATGAAGGATCAACATGAGTTTGATGTTCTTGGGGGGAAGTGCTTACGACCGAAGCACTTACTGCATTTGGGATTACCTGAGTAGAAAACAACCATACTGGTAATCCAATAGTGAGACCTAGAAGGCTCAAAGTAGCAATGTGAGGAGGACCAATGTTTCCATAAGAAGGAAAAATAAAAGGTTCCCCTGAAGCAGGGATTCCTTCATTGGTCATTCTGGGAACTGATTCCATTCAATAAATATCCAATCTAGAGTCCTCTAAGGAAAACAAACAACACATGCTAAAAATCTGGTAAGCAAGCAAGCAAACAAAACCTTCTCACAATGAGCACACTAGTTGGTGATGAAATCCAACGTCGCAGGAACAATGTAAGAAGGGCTGAGATAGAGAAGGTGGAAAATTTACATTGAAGACCTGCTTAACGGACTTACACCCTGGTGCAATCTCCCACACATAATCGTGGGTATACCCTCCAAGGAGCCTGAGTGAGTTTGGCCAACGTCGATTCCAGGTACTGTGAAGACTTGCCCCTCCACAATCACCATGTGTACATACCCTAAAGAGATAGGCCACTGAGGTTACCAATCCCTACAGTGATTCCTGGGGAAACGGTCGACAGTCCAATCCACGTGCAAGGGTAGGGTATCTAGCCCAAAATCAACTTGAAAGGATTCCACTCATCATTGTGGGTATACCTCTCAAGCGACCCCCATAATACATGTAATCTCTACACCAAGACCAACAAAGCAGGGTAAGTAACTCTGCCAGTCCTAATGCGACCTTGTGATTGAACCTTGTGTTAGAAGGGCTTCCCAGGAAAAAATGTAATAAGTGGATTTAACTCTCCCTATCACAAGATGCTATGTTTGTTTGCAGCTTTGGAAAGTTATATTTCACACCTATTCCAAAGCCCTGCGACTAATCTAATGTAGGTTTTCTACCAAAAAATATAAAAATATCTAATCAATTTTTTATAAGCTCTTTATTTTATGGTTTTTGTTACTCAAAAGGAAGATGGCGTGGACAATATGGTGTTTTGACCGACTCGAAAATTATGCAAATATATGAAGATGCAATCTTTTCATTTCGATGAAAGCTATGCTACGAGAAGGAGAAAACATTTATCATTCCCATATGAACGATGTCGCAAAATATATTAAACTCATAAATATCAAGATTCGCAAGAAATGAGAAAAAGGTTCTGAACACCAATGCACAATTCATGGCCCCCCCTGGCCATGAGGGAGAATTTTTTTCATAATTTAAGATAAAAAAAAATGCCAAGAATCATGCAATTTTGCTACTTGAAATGCAAGGATGCCCCCAATCTAACATAAAGAAAGAAATTAAATCTTTTTGTTTCAAAAATTTCACTAAAAGAAATAATGAACTTTCTTAAAACAAAGAAACCCAAATTAAAAGTTTTCTTTTAAAGCGAGCTATTCAAAAGAAATATGATCTTTCCCTAAACAATTCTAAAGAAAACTCACGCTTTGTAATTGAAAGACACTCAAAGCAAGAGACTAATCCTTCAAAACCAAACAAAGAAAATATGGCTAAAAGTAACTCAAAGAATGTCAAGCAGACTGTAAGCATATCAATATAGCCTCCAAAAGTTCAATCTAGCTGTTCAAAGCAAAACTAGGCATCAAAAAATGACAAGACCCAATCCAAAAAATTTTACAAACAAGTTCACAGGCTGGCAGTGTATTACAGTGCGAGAACCAAAGATTCTCGTAGGCTGAACAAAGGTTGACTGCGAGGGGTTCACACTGGACTTAACACCAGGGTGTGAACTCAGGTGTTTCTCGCAGGCCACTAAAGGGTACAGTGTGAGAATGCCTGTAAACAACCAAAAATTTGACAAAGGACTAAATTTGAGTGAACTTTCAGATCCAGAGAGTCTGGATGGATCTCTCATAGACTGAAAGACCAAAAAAAAAGAAATCGAAGCAAGGGAAACTAGACTAACTAGGAAACAATCCGTTCCCCAGCGGAGTTGCCAATTTTGTTATCGAACTAATCGGTAGTTGCGGACACTAACAGATCTCCCTAGTTCCACCTAGATCTAGAACAAAACACACTAGAACATGGTGCTTTCCTTAAGTTTTAAATATTGAATTTACTAACTAAAGAGGGATGAGTGACATACCATTTAAATGTCACTTCCTCTTTCCATCGCCATCCTAGCTCTATTCCAAAACTCATACAATGATTAACCTGCAAAATAACACAACCAACCAAAGTGATAGTAATAGCATAAACTCAATATAAACCTATGTATGTGATCAAGGAATCATACAATAAAACACAACAAGATTTATAGGAAAGAATCATTTTGATGTATCATATTAAATGTGAAAAAGAGATTACAACCATGGCCTTGATGTCATAAGGTCCCTTCCAACTGTCCTTCATTCCCCACACACTTCTTGCTCCAAGGATTCTGAGACCATGGATCTGATAGCTACTCACAATCTATCTTGACAAAGAAAATATCAAAGCCACTCTAACCAAGCTAATAATTCCAAGCCAACCAAAGATAACCTTCTCCATGAGAGATCCTCTCCTTTTATAAGTTGAAGAGGATAAGGTGAGGAGGTTAGGATGATCCCACTAAATCATGAAAGTGAGTAAGATCCAAACCATTTGGATGCCACCTCACCCTAGAAGTTTCTCCTTCTAGAACATTCGAGAAAACGCTTATTTTTCCCTCGTGTAGGCATTCTCGCACCCTGCCTATAGAGAAAAATGCGAACATCTCGCACCCTAGCTATGGTGCAACCTGCAAGAATCAGGCATTCTCGCACCCTGCCTATATAGAAACCTGCGAACTTCCTTTTTTATAGGGTTTTTCCAAAGGAAAATGCAACTTATTTTCTCAGGAAAAGTTCTTCTCCCTTCTCTCTTCAGGAACTCAGGCCATTGACCCCTCTGAAGGTAACAGATAGGTTTGCATCATTAATGGTCATAGGGATGATGAAAATAATGTGTAACAACATGCATGAAATCACAGAAAAATAATTCAGATTTTTGTTATCTTTCTGCGCAAATTCAAACTCCTTTGTTTTCAACCAGCTCTCGATCTCCGCCTTTAATGGGTTCCATAGTCTAAACATCCCCTTTTATAATCTCATTATTTTTAACGTTTCCTCACCATATCTGATATTGTTTTCCCAATTCTTCAGCAGATGTCATTCATTCAATCACATTTTGTTCCATCCGGAAACAAAACCATTTGTTGATTTCTTCTCTCTTTCTACCCCTCTTGGGCTGACCCAGGTTCAGGTCTACCATGGTTTCCAGCAAAACCCCTTTAAAACTACCAGCCCCTATGGTAAACCGGAAGGCAACGTAGTACACAAAGTGCATTGCATAGTCTCACCTGAGATAGTTCTATTGGTGGATGCAACGCTCAAGTTCTTGCAGCCTAGGAATGAGTGGGGATCTAGGATTAAACTTTGTAATATTCATTTGTTATTTAACATTCAACTTATATTGAATACCATGTCATTCTTATTCATGCATGTAAAATAGAAAATCTAACAAGTCATTCACACATTTGTCTAACATCTAATCATTGATAGTAAAGGAAATACACAATATTCAATCACATAACACATGATCTACCATGGTTCACCCCTCCCGGGATACACCCACAAAGATTTGGCTGCTCTGCTCTTTTAATATGGTGTTTACAAAACTAGGGCGCCACACACATTAGAATTATCTATCACATAGGTCGAGATCTACAATGAGGTAGACTAGATCACACCAGGCTCCTCATCGTGTGACAGAACCCTCAATATCTACCCTATTTCCCCTTCTCATCTCAACAACTTACAAAATAGATTGGACTTACAGTCTTTCTCTCTTCGACCGACATAGTAACAACGAATAACCAAAAAGGAACAACCACCAACCTCGACCTAGACCTCCTAGGTACCTACTTATACATATTTTTGGCTTACCATCCATTACATATTCTTACCAAAACCCTAACACTATCATTGCTAGGTTTTATTGCATGCGTGCCTCGCATGCTTTCCTCTTCTGAATGCGTGTCTGTCGTGTACGTGTTTCTTTCTCTGCATGTGCATTTGCCTTATACGTGCTGCTTTTTCTGCATGTGCGTCTTCTTTCCACGTGCTACTTTTCCTACCAGCTATATTTCTCCCACATCGTGCTTTTCCCAAAAACTGGGCCTGTGCCCAACATCATGTATGCACTAAAGTCTTCTTTTCTGTATTTCTAATTCCGCAAGAATGTGCATGCAACAATTGTTGTTAGAATTAAGCATATTGCAAAATATTTATTAATTATATTACATGTCATTCTTCATTTTAAATTATGAAGAATATCAATGCACTACTCCCAAGTATGATCCCTTAAATGCATTCCTCTCTGAGACAACTTTCTAACGACTGTTAATATTATGGTAGTCGCACGAGGTATTAACCTCCATGTGTAACCTTTGGATAGAATAGAATATTCCAGAAGCAAGAGAAACCCTAAACAAATGTGTAGAAACCCTAGAAGACAAGTCGGCTCAATAATAGAATTAATATTAAAGTATTATATTCTAAAAGGACAAGTCATCTCGGATAAGTGACAAGAACCACTATAAATAAGATATTATCTAGCTCATTTGTACACACACACTTCACACACTCTCTCAATCAAGTTTGGCGCAAGTTTAGAGATGTAGCTACAAGGATGGAAGGTGGATCTCTTGGGATGGTTCTTGGTCTCTCTCTCTAGCACCATATAGCCTAATATGTGTGCCCTATCCTCTAGTATCTCTTGGTGGTGTTCTTGGTGATTTTTCTTGGTGGTATTCTTGGTAAGTGCAACTACAACTGCAACTGTTGCAACTACGTATTGTTCTTGTTTTGTGGATTTTAGACTTTTTGTTTGGTGAGCAATCTTTGGAGAAACATGAGCTATGTGACATCCCCAACCACCTGCTGGGTTATGTCACACAAAAATTTTGAATTGTGTACAAAATTAAAACATAAATATATTCTTCAAATACACAATTTCATACAGAATAATAATAGAAATACACATACAACATACACATGAAAAACCCATAAAAACAAATGCATAAATAATGATGCAGCACATAATTTAACACCCAATTGACACTTATCTTTGATACTAGAGGAAGTGTTCCCCTTCTCTGCTCAATAGTCCTTCATCTACCCCACTTCCCTTCCGGGGCTTCAACAATAAGCCATACATGAAACCCGCCTATGTTCGGCCTGACAACCTGATAACTCGCTTCCTTAACCACAGGCATGCCAACCCTCCTCTTCAACATGCATTCCAAAAATGGTACTCGTTGTCCACAATGTCAAGCTTCCCAAGTACATGTATGGTGGTGGAAGCAACAAAGATCATATGGTAGGAGAGAATACTCATAACCATCATGAAGGAATGATCCAAAATGAACTAATTTTCCCCAAATATATGTGCATGTACCTTTAATGACACATGGCACCCAAGGGAATCTCTTATCCCCCCAGATGGTGATACGTTCCCCCTTAGGGACTTAGGATAAAATGAATATCCCATACTTTAGACTTTAGACTTTAGGAATATTAATAAAATATTCATTTGGGATTAAGCCCCCTTAGCTTAGCCCCTTTACTAAACTCTTAACTCCCTTACCCCTTTCTAGTGGAGTTTATCCCCCCATATATTTTGTTTGGTCAGTCTGGATGTAGTGGTGTACTTAATTAATAATATGAGTATGATTTACAATTACAATATAGGAACGATGGCCTTTAGCATCCAGGCTCCCTGGCTTAATAATCATATAAGCATTCTAGCCTATAATAACCTGACTCACCAACCTATAAGCATATTTACATTTACATTTACAATTAGGGTTCATCCTAAGGGTATTACAAGATTTCTTGGTTATATGTTGGTTCTAGTGCTACTTCTGGAATAATACTATCTAGAAAGGGTTATGGTGCTCAAGGGTGGCTACATGCCTATGGTTGGGTGTCAATAATGATATTTTATATGGTAAAATGAGCACGCCTCTTTAATTCTAATAGGTTATGGGACCACACCAACTTCAATATAGTCTAACCCCTAGAAGGTAGTGCAACTATTATTTGTTAAGGTCATTGTGGCACCAGTTACAACTGCAACTAGGTTTTCTAATTATGCAGTTGCAACAAACTCTAACCCTTTTGTTCGGGCACTTATAATGAAGCGTTTGACCTAATTCCTTGACATCTTAGTTCTCCTTAGCCTAGTGCATCTCTTGGTACCATCATCTAGCAAAAATGTTAGGTTTGAATTTTTGGTCAAACTCAAATTCAAAGTTTGACTGTCAAAGTCGAAGTCAAAAGTTGACTTATGGTAAAATTGATTTTGTTGTCAAAGTTGAAATTTTAGAATTTCTAGTTTGTTCTAATCATTGAATCTTTTGATTTAGTTTCTATTCTCTTCCTGTCAAGATGGTATCTAGTTTCAGATTGGAAGACAAGATGGATGATGCTACAAGACTTCAAAGGTATGCACTTGTATATGCTATCCAAGTTATATAATCTAGAAAAATATGAGTGTGTTTGCAAGGAAAGTACAAGAGACCTTGTCCAAGCTACAATCTTGGATTTAGTACATTCATAGGAAAAAGCGCACCCTCCATAGTAGTTGAGGCTTCAGGTTCTAGGTTTGATTAAATTGTTAAGCTTCCAATTTGTATATATCAAGGGTGATAGTTACTACATTACAAATTGTGAAAACAGTGTTTGAAAGGTTCTATTACTGCTAGATATTATACTTGATGGCATGTGAATACTATTGATATAGATGCTTATTGAAAAATGAACTAACATCTCCTTTAGAGAGATATTTCTTGTTTTCTCTTGGGAAGGTCACCTTTGAAACTCTATGATGACTACCGTCCTTGTTACCATAGATATGTTTTTATGAAAATTCTATTGGAAATATTTTTCCTCTTGTTGTTCTTGTTCTACACAGGTCATAGTTGATAGCTCTGAGAAGGTGCTATAATGACATTTACAAACAAGGAGTAGATGAATCCATCAAGTGGTGAGCCAGGTGATCTCACTAAGTACCAATTCTAATGGAAGCGTGGAAAGAAAAGAGGAGTTTTAGACATCATTCACTCAGATGTGTGTGGACCAATGTCTAAGAGGAAGATAAATATTTTGAGTTTTGATAATGGAGGAGAATACACCTCCAAGAATCTCGTTGCCTCTTTATAAAACAACTGGGAATACGAGGGAGCTAATTGTCCCTCGGAATGATGTGGCAGAAAGAAAGAACCGTTCCATTGAAGAATAATTTGAGGAAATGATGAATGACCAGAATCTATCCATGTTTCTATGGGGAAAAGAAACTATGGAAGACATATATGTTTAGAATATAAGTCCTCATCGTATATTTAAGAACATGACTCCAAAATAAGATTTCTCCAGAAAAGAAGCCAAGTGTTGAACACTTGAGGATCTTTGACTCCCAGTCAAGAAGAAGAAATGGAAGATGGAAGCATCGATAGATACAAGGCAAGATTTAGGGCTAGAAGGTTGCCCCAGAAGGAGGGAGAAGAATATGATGACATCTTGTTCCAGTAACCAGATATACCTCTACCCGAGCCATTATATATCTTGCAGTATCCATGGGTTGGAGTTTACATCAGATGGATGTAAATATTGTTCTTCTCAACATAGTAATTGAAGAAGCATATGTAGAGAATCCTCAAAGTTTTCAGGTATACCAGAAAGAGACTCATGTATGTTGCTAGGGACCTAACCTACCTAATCCCTCAAGTGGGTAGAATAATATATTTCCATGTAATACAGGTCAGTATTAATAAGGCCTAGCGATAAGGAGGAATAAGTCAATTGTAAGAATACCTATTAGAAGCTTTTGCTTCTAGAAGGATGTTCCTCTAGATTGTTCTTTTGTATAGATAGATTTAGTATAAATAAGAGTAGAGGGTATGGGAATTTTTGTCTTGGAAAATTATTGTAATAGAGCTTTGCTCTGCTAGAGGTTTCCCCCTTGAAGAGGCAAGTGAATGTTGTTTCCTATCAATAAAGGTATAATTATGGTGTTGTGGTTCCATATAATTTGTTGTTCCACTGTTATCTTTGCATATTTTCGTATTTTGTTGCTATATCGATATTATTCTCTGCATTATTTCTCTATTATGCTAATATAATAGATTTGATACCTTACAAGTAGTATCATAACACTTTCCTCGGTAGAAAAATTGTGGGTTAATTTATTTTTCATGGTAGAGATGTATTTCGACGTCTTAAAGCTATAGAGATCTATCATTACACGCATAAACCCACGGCCAGGGATTAATACATGCAGTAAATACAAGAGGTACTCAAGTGAACATCTGTTGGCCACCCTTGTAACACAAATTGGTACCCCTTCGAGTGGTAGCGCATCAGACAATGCCTATATACATATCGACCTAGATCTCATGAAGCCCTCTGCAGATAAACTGATTAGATGCTTGGCAACTATATTTCCACCAAGAACAAAAATCGATAAGATACTCTCTAGTACCTGGGTAGTCAGGTAGTACGACTAAGGGAATTGTCTAGCCTCTTTAGTTGGTGCCCTGAGATATTGGGCCGAGTACTACTATTAGATCTCACACATATATTAGAGGGCTATAGCACATGGAAAACCATTTTCTGTAGAAACCATGAATACCCTAACCCTTGGGAAGGAAACAAAAATAGAAAAAACAAGATCTATTGCCAAGCAACTGTGCCTTATGCATTATGGTTGCGAAATTACTACAAATTTCTTCCTATTAAGCATTTGGGCATTTTGTCACAGCAGTATTATTTAGGTGGAGTATAACTCCGTAGGAGTAAAAAAAAAACGAGTATAGTGGTCCCGCCGACACACTTATTTGGGACCTATCCCATTGCATTCCCCTTTTCTCCTTGATTATAGTCATACCTTTCATTTTTAATCCTTTTTTTCAGTGGACCCAAACCCTTCTCAGCTTCCCTAATTTTCCACCTATTCCATTATATTGCCCTTCTCACCCTGATTGTTGTGGTACCTATCACTTATAAGTCCTGTTTTGTGGTCCCACCCACCCATTTTTCCTTACCTGCACTTCCCCTCTCCAAATGGCCACCACTTGCAACCAATACATGCAAGCTTCCATCAATCATGTGACATATGAGATTTCCTCTACCAATTACCACCTTGTAAAATTAGAGTACCAAGTCCAGCACAAATTTGACACCATGGAAACCAACTTCATGAACCAATTAACACCCTCTAGTCTGTTTTCAACCATTTGTTGTAACTCCCTTCTGTTCCTTCCTCCGCATACCAACCCGTTGTTGTTGATTCCTCTCATTCTCTTCATTTTCAATCCAACTCCTTTCAACGTGGCCCTCGTCTTCCCTGTGTCGACGTCAATAAATTTGATGGGTCTGATCCTCCAGGTTGGGTCACTCAAATGGAGCATTATTTTTCTCTACATGGTATTACTAATGATTTGGACAAACTTCACTATGTTGTCCTCTATCTAGATCTTGAATGATGGAAATGGTGGCAGTGGCGTAAAAATTCATGTCAGGGGTATATTTCCTGGACCCAGTTTGTTGCATATCTCTATGACCACTTTGACACTGATACCCACTATCTCGATCATTTGACCAAGTTGAAATAGCCAAGCACAATGGAATCCTTTATAAGTTCTTTTGAGCATTTTTCCTTTCGAACCGAGGGTATGTCAAATGATTTCTTCCGTGAATGCTTTATCAATGGCCTAAAGGATGAAATCCAATCCCAGTTTCTCATGGACCGCCCTCAAACTTGGTTGGAAGCTACTAAATGTGATAAATAGGCCCAACAAGTTGTTTTTTCCCAGAACAAAAAACCCTCTTTTGTTCCTCTCCCTCAACCCACTAATCCTAACCCCCCTGTCACTCCCCTCAAGGTCCAAAAATTAACTAGGGATGAAATGGTTGAACGCCAACTGAAGGATATTTGTTATAATTATGATGAAAAATATTTTTTGGGGCACAAGTGTAAGGAACAAAAACCTTTTATGGCCATTTCTGAAGATGTTCCTGACAGAGATGTGACAGTTCCACTTGTTGAAGAGCCCTCCCTTTCCGATGCTACCTAGGATACCGCTAACCCGCCTCAAGTTGAACCAGTGATTTCCTTGCATGCCCTCACCAAATTCTATGCCCCAGAAACCCTCAAGCTCCTTGGATATATTAAGAATATGAAGGTCATCATCCTTGTTGACAATGGTAGAACCCATAATTTTATCCATTGTCACATTTCCCAGAAAACCAATTGCTATATTCATGTTGTCAATAATTTTCAAATCATGATAGCCAATGGTGGGTCCATGAAATGTGGTGGGCATTGTGAAAATGGTCGTATTCAAATTGGACATTATCGCCTGAAATTTCAAATGTTTTACATTGAAATGGGCAGTTGTGACATTGTGTTAGGTGCTTAATGGTTATGCATTTTGGGTCCCATTCTTATGGATTTTAAGGAATTAACCATGAAATTACAACAGGAGGGACAAAGGTATCACTTCTAAGGTCTCACAGTTGGTTCTCTTGAGATCATCATTTCCCATCGTATCGAAAATCTCCTCAAGAAAGGCCACTCCGGTATTATTGGTCAACTCCATTATATTCACGCGGTTGAGACACCCTCTGTGCATCCTAACCTCCAAGATATTCTCTCCAAACACCAAGTTTTTTTTTTCACTCCTCAGGGAATTCTTCCTTCTCGTGGTGTTCATGATCATTCCATGCCCCTAACTCCTGGAATTCTTTCTCCCAATGTTCGCCCTTATCAACATACTTTTTCCCAAAAGAATGAAATTGATAAAATAGTGCAGGAATTGCTACAAGCGGGTGTTATATGCCCTAGTACCAACCCTTATTATTCTCTTGTGGTCATGGTACTTAATAAAGAAGGTACTTGGTGCATGTGTCCTGAATTTCATTCCCTCATTAAATTCACCATCAAGGACAATTTTTCCATTCCTGTCATTGATGATCTCTTTGATGATTTGAGTGGTGCTTAGTATTTAACTAAACTTGATATGTGTTCTGCCTACCATCAGATATGTATGCAAGACGCTGACATCCCCAAGACTGCTTTTCGAAATCATGAGGGTCACTATGAGTTCTTGGTCATGCCCTTTGGCCTGTGTAATGCCCCCTCCACCTTCCAAAGCCTCATGAATCATGTCTTCCATCCTTTTCTCCATCATTTTGTCTTAGTTTTATTTGATGATATTCTCATCCATAGTAAAAATTGGAAATCCCATCTTGCCCATGTGGATCAAGTTCTTCATATACTC
Source organism: Picea glauca (assembly GCA_000966675.3). Taxonomy (NCBI): domain Eukaryota; kingdom Viridiplantae; phylum Streptophyta; class Pinopsida; order Pinales; family Pinaceae; genus Picea; species Picea glauca. The sequence continues at coordinate 171,521 of JZKD02S0215096.1, forward strand.
TCTCAGCATCAAATTTTCCTTTAACACTCTAAATGTGCCTTTGACACCTCAAAAGTCAAGTACTTGGGTCATATTGTTGGAAAGGCTTGTGTTTGGGTTGATCCTAAGAAAATTGAAGAAATGCAGGATTGGCCTCGCCCCAAGATTATCAAAAGCTTGTGTGGTTTTCTTGGTTTAACAAGATATTATCACAAGTTTGTTCAGGATTATGGAAATATTGCGGCACCTCTCACTGCTCTACTTAAAAATAATTCTTTCACTTGGACTCCCACAACTGATCTGGCCTTTCAAGTATTGAAGGTGGCTATGTGCACAACTCAGGTCTTTTCCCTTCCTGATTTCACAAAGACCTTTTTCCTGGAATGTGATGCCTCTTGGAGATGAATTGGAGCAGTCCTTATTCCATAGGGAAGACCTTTGGCCTTTACCAACAAACAATTGTCAGAACGCCATTTGGGCTAATCAATATATGAAAAGGAAATGTTGGCTATTCTGGCTGCAGTGGATCTTTGGTGCCCTTATCTTTCGGGGAAACACTTACAAATTAAGATAGATCATCAAAGCCTCAATTATTTTCTGGAGCAACGACCCTCCTTTCCATAGCAACAAAAATGGGTAACTAAACTCTTTCGATATTATTATGAGATCATTTATAAGAAAGGTAAAGAAAATGTGGTTATTGAAGCTCGTTCTCGAAACTATGAAGATGAAGGGTCCCTGTTCTCCCTATCCTTCATTGTACCATATTGGCTCCAAGCTATTCTCCATGAATGGCTACAAGATCCTAAAATTTTGCTTCTAATCCAACAATTGCAACCCAATGCTCCAGTTTCCCCAGAGTACTCTTGGAACAATGATGAGCTTCAGTACAAAGGCCATTTGTATTTAAGTAAAAAGTCACAACTTAAATCCACAGTGCTTTTTGAGCTTCATGGTACTCCCACAACTGGGCACTCGGGGTTTACCAAAACCTATGACAGGGTCAAACATTCTTTTTTTTGGGATGGTATGAAAAATGATGTTTGCACTTTTGTGGCAGAATGTGATGTTTGTCAATGTAACAAGGGAGAAACCATGAAATACCCTGTCACACTCCAATCGCTTTTGATTCCACCCTCTATTTGGAGGGACATCTCTATGGATTTTATTGTGGGATTACCCAAATAAGGCAATAAGTTAGTCATAATGGTGGTAGTTGATTGTCTTTCCAAGTATGCTCATTTCTGTGCTCTTCAACATCCATTTATTGCATCCACAATGGCTCAAATTTTCATGGATCATATCTTCAAGATTCATGGCATGCCTCATTCTATTGTTTCTGATCGAGCCCCCACTTTCACCAACAATTTTTGGAAAGAACTGTTCAAGCTATAGGGAACCCAATTGCATCTCATCACTACCTATCATCCCTAGACTTATTTTCAAACTGAAGTTGTCAACAAGTGTTTGGAGACTTATTTCAGGTGTTTTTCCTCTGAAAGGAAAAAACAATGGGTTCAATGGTTACCACTAGCTGAATGGTGGTACAACACTTCTTACCATACAACTACTCATATGACTCATTTTGAAGCATTATATGGACAAAATCCACCTTCCATTCTCTCCTACATTCTAGGTGTCTCAAAGGTTCGGGAACTTGACCAAACACTTATAGTTCGAGAAGATATGCTTCATACCCTCAAAGAGAATTTGGTCATGGCACAGAATTGCATTAAGCAACAAGCTGATCAAGATTTCTCAGAATGTCAATTTGTTGAAGGAGACCATGTATTTCTTCGACTGCAACCTTACAAACAAACTTCACTCAAGGCTGAACATTGTCAGAAACTGGTGCTCAAATTTTACGGTCCTTATACAATTCTCAAGTGCGTGGGAGAGGTGGCCTATCAATTAGTTTTTCCTAGTTCTTCTAAGTTCCATCTTTTTTTTCATGTATCCTGCTTAAAGAAGGTTATTGGAAATAAGTTCCAAACTTAAACCAACCTTCCCATGTTGGATGAAGAAGATTCCATCTGGTTGCAACCACAAGGATTTTTGGACCAACAAGGAAGTGTTACTCTAGTGGAAAGATATAACTCCCACAGATGCCACCTGGGAGCCAACTACCATTCTGCAATAATTTCCTCATCTCAAGCCTTGAGGACAAGGTTTATTTTAAGGGGGAGGGCATGTTAGGGACCTAACCTACCTAACCCCTTAAGTGGGTAGAATAATATATTTCCATGTAATAAAGGTAAATATTAATAAGGCCTAGAAATAAGGAGGAATAAGTCAATTATAAGAAGACCTAATAGAAGCTTTTACTTCGAGAAGGATCTTCGTCTATATTTTTCTTTTGGACAGATAGATTTAGTATAAATAAGAGTAGAGGGTATGGAAAGTTTTGTCTTGGAAAATTATTTTAATATAGATCTGCTCTGCTGGAGGTTTCCCCCTCGAAGAGGAAAGTGAACAATGTTTCCTATCAATAAAGTTATAATTCTAGTGTTCTGGCTCCATATAATTTGTTGTTCCGTTGTTATCTCTGCATATTTCAGTATTTTGTTGCTATCTCGATATTATTCTCTGCATTATTTATCTATTCTTATAATATAATAGATTTGGTACCTTACATATGAAGATAGAAGAATACCTTGTATGGATTCAAGAAACTTGGTGCAGAGCCTCTAATGTACAACAGAAGCGTGGTGAAAACTTCCCATGAAAAAGGAAATGTATCGAAATGGTTCTTCAGAAGTTCGGGATAATGGATTAAAAATTCATGGAAAAATCCCATGATGGAAGATCTAAAGAAGTTGAGAGACTTTTATCAAGTAGACTCGTCCCTGTATCGACAATTGAATGGCTCATTGATGTTTTTGGAGAATACTCAGCTAGATATTTGATTTACTGTGAAAATAGTTCCAGGTGGAACCTATCTCTAAAAATTGAATAATTGCAAAGCATTCCTTGAAATTTCTTCGTTGACGTTTTAGTCATGATATACAACTCCTTGGATTTATCATTTCATATTGGGAAGGGAGTGTAGCTAACAAAATAAGTGCTTCTTGGATATGTTTCAGTTTGTGATTTTCCATGATATCATGGGTTAGCAGGAAACAAAAGTCTGTTGCACTCAGCACTGAAACATAGTATATTGCAGCTTGTGATACTTGTACAAAACCAGTGTGGCTCTATAAGTTGGTTTCTGTATTGTTTGATTAGGTGTTGGATTCGACCATGATATATTGTGATAATCAGAGTTGTGTGAAGCTTTCAGAGAACCCAGTGTTCCATGATAGGTCGAAGAACATCGAGATCGAGTATTATTTTCTCTGTGATATATTCCATAGGGGATAAGTGGTTCTCAAGTATATCTCCACAGATGAGAAAATCAAAGATATTTTGGTAAAGCCTCTGTCCAAGATGAATTTTTTTTGTACTTAAGGGACAAGTTGGGACTCGTGGAGATGAATTCCTTATTAGAAAGGGAAGTGATTACTCCAAGGTTGGGAGGGAGCACTGATATTTTATTGATTTATGAAATTCATTTTCTAGTTTGGAAAATGGTCCAGGTTGGGTAGTCACTTTCCAGTCTGGAAAGTGGTCCAAGATTTCTGATAGATAGTCATTTTCCAGTTCGAAAAATGGTCCAAAGAGGACAATCATTTTCGTAACGAAAATGGTCTAATAGATTGTTGATGTACCATAGATATAGTCTCCCCTTGTGGCTAGTGTGGACGAATGGTCTAGGACATTCATTCTACTTGGCAACCACTCTGATTAGTGTTCAAGAAGAATTGTCGGCCTTTTCGGGTAGTCATTCTTTCGAAGTTCACAATTGTGAGCAGCTTCGAAGAATGGTCTGATGTAGGAGGTTGGTGCAGGACAATGATTTCCATAGGAAATGGTCCAGACATTCATTCCCTAGGGAAGAATCATTCTCTCCAGGTTTCACTATGATTAGTGTCGGAAGAATGGACCAGTTAAGTTGAATGGTCTAGATTCAACAATTAGGGATGGTCATTCCCTAGGACAGACTCATTCTCTCCAGGTTGCATTATGGTTAGTGCCGGAAGAATGGCTCAGTTAGGTGAATGGTCCAGGTTCATAAATTAGTGACATTTATTCTTCTATTCTTGGGAATAATAGTCTAGATAGACCATGGTTGATGTTTAAATTTCCAAGGGTAGATGGTCTTTCATATCTCACATATGTGAGTAGACAAGTGGCCCATATGACTTAGTTCGTATCATGACATTATTGATATTAGATGATATTATTGTTGTGGAGATTGCATGTCTCTGGACAATAGTTGTATGCTACTGTGGTAGATGTGATCCACTGGCAGTGACTGTGTGTCACTAGTTAGTAGTTGTGTGCTACTAGGACTGGTTGTGTACCACTGGACAATAGTTGTGTACTACTATGGATATAAACAATTGTGTTCTATTGGAAGGCATTGTTTTGATTTCCATAGAGACTACCACTAGTGTTGGAGATGATTGTCATCTATATGGATAATGAGATGATGCAGAGGCATTGATCTACATCATGCGATTATAACTTAGAGATGGTGCATTGACACCATGCTAGTATGGATTAGAGATGATGTAGATGGTACTTCACATCATGCTATATATTATCATGCTAGTACAAATTAGATACAACATAGAGAATCATGTTAGTACAGCTTAAATATGATCATACAACTTAGAGATGATGTAGTGGAGAGGATGGTTCTTGGATCCATTGAGTACATTCAACATATGTTGGGATAATCATTCTTCTAGGACGTAGGTTCAGATTAGAAGAATGGTCCTTGTATCACTCTGTTGGGTGAGTGACTTATTCAACATCATAAGTAATTACTCAGATGGAGTATGGCCTCGAGAGATGATGTAGTTGATGCTATCAGATGATACTAATAGTGGTGATGTTGATTGTAAATTGATCTACATGATCATGAGATATACTATTTGGCTATGATGATGCTATCTATTAATACCTCCCTATCTAGGAGGGAGTGTTGATATTATGGTAGTTACGGGAGGTATTAACCTCCATGTGTAACCTTTGGATAGAATAGAATATTCCAGAAGCAATAGAAACCCTAAACAGATGTGTAGAAACCCTAAAAGACAAGTCGGCTCAGTAAAAGAATTAATATTAAAGTATTAGATTCTAAAAGGACAAGTCAACCTAGAAAAGTGACAAGAACCACTATAAACAAGAGATGCTCTAGCGCATTTGTACACACACACTTCACACACTCTCTTAGTCAAGTTTGGCACAAGTTTGGAGCTGTAGCTTCAAGGATGGAAGGGGGACCTTCGGGGATGGTTCTTGGTCTCTCTCTCTAGTGTCATATATCCTAAGATGTGCGCCCTATCCTCTAGTATATCTTGGTGATTTTTCTTGGTGGTATTCTTAGTATAAAGTGCAAATACAATTGCATCTACTGCAAATGCAACTGTTGTAGCTGAGTATTGTTCTTGTTCTATGGATTTGAGACTTTCTGTTTGGTGAGATATATTTGGAGAAAGATGAGATCTCTTGGTTATATGTTGGTTCTAGTGTTTCTTTCATAATCATTCTATCTATAAAAGGTTATGATGCCTGGGGGTGGTTGCATGCCTATGGTTGGGTGACAATAATGATATTGTCTACGATAAAAACGAGCAAATATATTTAATTCTAACATTAAGATCCTTGAGCATGCTCCATATCTCTGGTTCTCATGTAGGAAGTAAAGTCTTCTTTTCTGTATTTCTAATTCTGCAAGAATGTGCATGTACCAATTGTTGTTAGAATTAAGCATATTGCAAAATATTTATTAATTATATTACATGTCATTCTTCATTTGAAATTATGAATAATATTAATTCACTACTCCCAAGTATGATCCCTTAAATGCATTTGTCTTCTAGACAACATTACAATGACTGTTCTCATGCCTCAATCTAAGTTCTGAGCGAAAAGTTATAACATCCACATGCTGTAATTTCCACTCATTTACTGCTAAAACAATCTCTTTTATCCCTTTCTAAGAAAACATAACACCCAATTTAAAATTATGGGTTGAGATATGTATTATAATCCTCAATACCTTTCCAATGACTATTTGTTTTCTCAAATCCGAGCTCTGAGTTGAAAGTTATGGTTCGAAGAATTTTTAACTGTTTTACCCAATTTATCCTTGTATGATACAGGTGCCTTCTTTCACTCCTAGCATATTTTCAAGTACCCATAACCAAAATATGATTTCACCACTTGCTTATATTGGTCATAAGCTTTCCATTGACTACTCCTATGCCCCAAATAGACTTATGAGCATGGAGTTATGCCCTCCGGAAGTAACTTTGGTGCCAAACTTTTACCCTCACTATTTTGGTTGTAACTTCCTCTTATGAGCTTTGTTTTGTGAACTGTTTAATTCACTGGATAGACTTCTCCGAGTTATTTTATTTGAGATGCAGAGAAAAAATGTACCTTTGTACACTTTGTTGTTGTGGGTTTCGACTACCTAGAAATGTTTGTGACCTGTAAAAACCCAAAAACTTATTAAAAATTTGATCATTTTACTACTATAAGAGCTCTTTAAATCTTAACCATTGATCTCAAATCATGTGGAATCTGATCCATTGGTTCATGCTACATTGACCATTGATGACCAAAATTCTCCTTTGAGCATACACAACATTTTCCCCAAGATGTCGACCCGACCATCAACCAACGACCCAACTCCCCAACAATCGATTGTGAGCCAAGGACAAATGACAACCACACATACACAAATACATGAACCTGCATAGATAAGTATTATGTTGAATGTAAAATTTTCCTCTTGAATTATGAACAAGAATAAAACATTTTTGCACAAAAGTGAAAATTAATATGCTTGTTGTTTGAAATTGTCATAGGTATGTGTTAAATGCCAAGAATTTGGGAAGGGACCAGACCAAGAAAAGCGACAATGTTGAAGCAACTGAAGGATAAAGGCATGGCAGGTGTTACTGAGAAAGAACATCGAGGACGATGTTCCTTTGAAGGGGTAAGGAATTGTAACACCCCTTTCCTAAACCCCTAATTATATCTAATTAATCATAGTTAATGATTGCCATGACATGGCATGTGAATGATGTAAATGTATTATTGTTTTAATTAAGATCTCCAACAACTAACTATGGGGGTGAAGCCTTAATGAAGTATCGGCCATGATACCACTAGGGGAAAGAGTAAGGAAACCTACATAGGGGTTCATCATGCTAAGATGACCCAATTCCCTTTCTAATAATATTTTATATTCATATTATTTTCCCCGGCCCCGATTTCAAGGAAAAACAGTTAATGTGGAAGGGTGGTAGTTGGAAAACCAACTACCCCAAATAAATCCAAGTATGGGATATCATGCTAGAATAGTTGAAATTGTCAGCCAAAGGTACCATAGGGCACCATTTCCACAGATCATATTGGCCCATAGGTTTCCTTCTGACATAAGGAAGGGGATGAGTCAAGAACCTTCTCGAGCGATGATTTCAAGAGAAGCACACGAGGGTAGATAGGATATCGGGTAGAAAGTTTTAGAAGAGAGAATTCGGATGGGATAAAGAGGATGGACTGTGTAAAAACATAGTAACAAAAAAAATTGGATCTCTAAGTCTTATATGGGAGAATCCAAATACCCGACATGAGTTGGGAAGGTTGTGAGCTTGATACTAAGAAGTTATCTGACAAACCTCGTTGAGGCCTGATCTAGGTGGGTGTGAGAACATCCTTACCATAGGGGTGTGAAGAAAAGTGTCCTTCATAGCTTGCTGACAACCTAATTGAGATCTCTTTGGTGGTATCATGGCTTGGCATGAGGGTGGCTTGTTGTCAAAGTTACTAAGTAGGCAGAGCCTACAGTTAGGTGGAAAGGCGTACACCCATGGTCAGTTGGTTGGCTACAAAATGTAACAGATAAGTAATTTATACGTTCTATATAATCAATTAAATGAATGATTGATTTTTGTATTGTATTCCTAGATGTATGACTCTGCTACACAGATATAATCGTGTTCCATTTACAAGTTTGTGTACATGAATAGCGGTGGACTTGTAAGATATTTGAAATATTGAATGTTTTGTCTCCTATATAGATAGTAATATGATAGTCGTATTGGGTTTCTTGTGTAAGGAAGTAAGTGTTGTAACCTTCCTCCTAGAAGGAATGACACCTTGACTATAATAGTGGCCTGAGGGGGGTGGAGAGGGTTGTAAATTTTGAGTTACCTCCTGGATTTGGAGTAAGCCATGACTCTAAGTCCTCGAATGGTACTTGTTCTAGATTAATCAACTATAACCCTCCTCCTTGATACCAAGGCCAAACAATTCCAAACCATGTCCATAAATCACTATATGAGCGATGAGACTCAATAGTCATTGATTCTAGAGTTGGAATAGATCTTGGTCGTCCAAAGATGAGATTCTATACTATCGAAGTATGCATGTACAACAGTGAGGGATCATAATTGTTGGATCATAGGATGGTTTTATGCCAACCATTGATCGTATTTCTTAGTCAGGATATCAGACCTCGGAGTACCAAGAGACCTTAGTGGTAGAATACGGGATTCACCCAATGGGTCAATGCTCGGGCAGAGTTTCGGTTCTTGGTTCCCTCCCTTTATTATTATAAATGAGCACACACAGAGAGAAGGTTACATCGTCATGACTTGTAGTTCCAACATGGAAGATAGGGTGTCACTGGGGTGATACTTGTCAACTCTTGTTTTGCAGATTATTAGAGTGTGGGCCTTATTATTGGGTGCAAACCTTTGTATCATCACCCTTGTTTGTCAATCGTCAGATATGCATTTATAGGAAATATCGGTCATTGATGTAATAGATAATCTCAGGAAATTTCCGGTGCCCCGAGGTATCAGAGCATCGGAATATTTCTAAGGCCCAACCCTTTGGAAACCCGACTGCTCAATTTCTGGTGAACATGGTTCCCACGTGAGGTTATGTTCCTTTATATATAAATTAATATATATATATATATATATATATATATATATAGATATATATATATATATATAGATATAGATATAGATATAGATATAGATATAGATATAGATATAGATATGAGAGGAAGGTGACGTTACATGTGACATGGGAGCCACGAAGGTAGATAGAAGGTCAAGGGGTTGGAACTTGGCAGTGTTTGATTAGTTGGTGGAGAAAGTGTTGGGCCAAACTAGGTGTGGAGGCCTTAGATTAAACTCCCCTAAATATTTAGTCATAGGATATTGAAGCCTAGAGATCTTAGTCGTATATCTTTGTGGAGAAAATTCCATCAGACCTCGAACTACGTGAATTTTAGTGTACATGAAACCTATAAAGAGTCGCAGTCCCAATGTCCGCATTCATCTAGTGGTGATATGTGTCCTCACGAGCTACAGATATGCACCACAGATTTTACAGTAAAGGGTCGGGATTTATAATCCTAAGATTAACCTAGTTAACCATCTCGTAATCACTAAGATTACGTTAATTAATCATCTCGTAATCTTTGGGATGTCGACCACCGAAGATTTCTCATAATTAGGTGATTACCCTAATTAATTATAGATTAACAGAATTAATTACTTTGTAATCCCCGGATGGCGAACCTCAATGGTTTTAGTCTATAGGAGGTCGGTAAGGGGCCTAGGCCTTGATGTCCGTGATTACTTGGTGGCACGACATGTTGTGACGTGAGAGGTACCATGTGTCACATCGATTTGACACATTTGGATGAAGGTCCATGTGGAAAATGAGTGTCATTTTTGAGTGGTATGGGTGCCATGTGTCATGCCAAGTGGCATGACCACATAGGGCCACATGCCCCATGATGCCAGTTGTATTTCAGATTTTGTACCACTGGGAGGTTTTTGGGCAATAGGTATTACAAAGGGGGTTGATGATCGATGCTCGATAGACTTGAGATGATGTCACATGACATCATTCAACGAATAAGAGGTGGACAAATGTCAACATCTTGTTGGGAGAACCTGGGTAATGCGATGGAATGTACATCCATGCCAGGAAGGTCCATGTGTCATGGTGTGAGTGGTGCCACATGGCACACAGATTTGATGTAATGAGATAAGGATCCATGGAGGAAGTGAGTTCCATGTGTCAAAGCGGTACCAGTGCCACATGTCATGTCAGGTGGTAGATAGTGGCAGGGCCACGTGTCAGAACAGGTGGTTTGTTGTGGATAGGGCCATATGTCATAAGAACCATCTCATGGCGGATCGAGACTTTTGGGATATACAAGTGAATAAAAGGGTCGGGGTCTTAAGGTCCTGCAGTCGCGACTACCCAAGCACATGTGTCATTGTTTGGTGAAAGTGGGTCTTAGGAGAATTGTGAAGCATAGTGTGATGCACATGGAAGGTCGGGGCCCGAAGTGTTAAAGGCTCGATGGTCAGGTGGTAGGTGCCACACCAGTGCCATGTCAACGCACAGTCAACAACGACGCCTTGGAGGCAAGACACATTAGTGCCGCATCGGATGGGCACAATGACGTGGATGACACGTGGAATTATAGAGGCACTTGACCATTAAAGGCCCAAAAACTTCAAAGGACCATAACTTTGATCCAGAGCTCCATTGGGAGCAAACTTGCAGTGTTCGGAAATTTCTTAGTGAGTAGAAGACAATGGTATCCTTTTAAAGGGATTTGAAGAGGTTCAGGAAAAGGGAACTTTTAATACCTCGTCCCTTAAAGGGGTACTTGGGGGATTGGGTGTCTTACAGGTCCTTTAAAAGATAAACACCAACAATCCTTTCTAACATCGTTATTTTCTTTTTTCCTTGACGATTGGTGGAATGTCCACTCGAAACGTTATATGTTTCAAAACTTCCAACACATTTATATCCAAAAATATCAATGTGCAATATTTTAGTTCGATCGTAATTGTGTGGAAATTATAGGAAGTGTGATGTATTGTTGTTACATAAATAGGTTAGGATTCATGGGTTGTTTATGGAACATCATGGAAGATAGTGCAATTGTGGAATTTAAACCATAGGGCCTGAGTTTTCTACTTATATATGCTAGTTTGGCAACCTTGCTTTTTTCGTTGGGGGAATTGTGTTTCTATTGTTGGTGGTCTCACTATGGCTTGTTACCAGTAGGACCTTTGTTGGAATTCTTCCCCTACATGGTTTTCTCCTCAGTCTCCTAGGTTGGGTTTTGTCTTTGACAGTGCCAAACTATGAGCTAGAAGGTATCCACCGACATTGTCTAGTGGTCTCTCTATTTTCCTTTGAGGTTCCAGGGAAAGGAGGGTGTTGGCTCTTTCCTTTCGTGTCTTGTTTATTTTCTATGTGTGGGTCATTGGATACCTCCGGACCAACACTCTTCTCTCTTTATTCCTTGTGGGTGTTCAAGATCATTGATGCTCCCCTTTCTTTCTGGTATTCTTAATCATTATGGTTGACAAGGGTTCTCTATCTTGCATGTGGGGGTGAGGAAGAGGGCTACAACTGAGCTATTTCCACATCATTGAGCCACCAAAGGTGCTCGAATTACATGTTTCAAAATAGACACAAGGCATGCTATGGAGATCTATCATTCAAGCACTTATCCAAATCAACAAAGAAAGATGGAGATTGTACTAGAAGAATCCAAGGTCTTCAAAGTTCAGAGCCCACATTTCCAATCACCAAATCATACAGGAGTTTCAGGAGTGGATTGTAGACTCGGGCTTCTCCAGATCAAGGGATACTAAGGTGTTCAGAGTAATGGAATTCTATTGGATGGTGAAGACCATAATTGTGCTCTCTTTGTAGAACACTCAAGCCAAGTAGGACAAGCAGGAGGAAATTCTAGACCACATTCATAGGTTGGAGGTCAAGTTCATTGTTTTTTGCAAGGTCACCTTCGATATCAACTTCAAAGTGACTAACGTGACAAAGGAGAATGAAAAAGAGTATGTGGAAGTCACTGGGTCTGAAGGATCTCTAGGAATAGGTGAGAATCCAATCATACTCGAAGATTGTCTTGGTAAGGATCCTAAAAGCAAGGGCAAGCTAGTCGATGATGGTTCTACAAACTTGGCATAGTCTATTGTTTTTAGTTGGTCCCCGGTTAGTTATGTTTTATAACAGTGTTTATGAATAGGCCAATTAGACTCTTTGTTCTTGGTTTTTATGTTAAAAAACATTATAAAAGAACTGTCAAGATATACTATGATATGGTTCTAAGGCCTGGTTTTCGTTTTGGTCGGCCTTATACATGGACATATGTACATTTTTGTATCATATTAATATATAATATCTTAGCTTACAAAAGAAAAACATAACAAACCAAAGTATACACTATGTACATCAAATATGAGTGTGGAGCACAACCCTCAAAGATATAATAATGATGAGTTACATAAGAATTATTTATACATTAAGAGAACCTCATCCAAACAACCCTAATACATCCATATAACCAAATGATTAGTTCTTGTTTACAATAATGGATATATTAATCCCCTCTCTATATATACCTATTTTACATGTGGATTCCTTATTACACAAACATTCAATCCCATATATATCTCCATTAAAATCCTAGTAAGTATCCTTCATTCCCTGTAAAAAAAAATAATTTTCCCATTTGATATTTTCAAAGTAAATCTTTTTAAAAGGACAATATAAATATGGTGAACATTCAGTGACTAGATATGCCAAATGTGTTTAAATCGACATTATCCCAAAGGAAATGTTCAATGAAGATGCTTGATGTCCCAAAAAGAGATGCTTGAGATGTGAAGAAATAAAGGGCAATGAAGAGTGGATCCACGTAGTGTCTAATTTAACCCCAACAATACCCAAAACTAAAAACGAATATTCCATATACTATGCTTTGCAAGCCTATTCTTGTTCTTTCACTGAATATGGCGGCCCATGATAAGACGAGTGGTAGGGGTTTTCCGTACGATCTAACTTCACGAAGGTTGGGAAATAATCCACTTGTGTACTTTTCCTCATCTTTCGAAAGATGCGGGACCATTTCACAAGGCTTTTTCGATAGCCTGTTTGCTATGTCTCTAATAAATTCCGTTTGGAAATGAAATTACGTTCGTCCATTGTGCGAGTTCAATGGCCACCTCACATTCGCTCACCATGCTGAGGACAAGAATTATTAACACTTTATATGAATAATACATTTATTCAATATGAATGGAAATTATATTTAATTTAGTGTATGTGATTAGATATATTTAATAACATTAATATGAGTATTAATTTTTTTTAGTGTTAATTATAATATATTATATTTATAATTTCTTAAAATGTTTTATTAGATATCATTTTTGGAATTAAATGTGTAGAGTAAGTTACTAATCTATGACATATATTCATGAGTATTAGTTGTAATTGACCAATAGTCCGCATGGTTTGAATAGTTCACTTAGCACACATTGCATCAGGTGATGCTCACAGGGATGAAGAAGTGGGATTGAAACCAGCAAAATGAATCGCATAGCATCAATCATCACTTCTAGGGCTTGCACCTAGTAACCGAGAATTCCCATATGATCACCCATCCCAAGACTTCTTTGACTCGAGCATGCTTAAGTGTGGAGTTTTCCCACAATCAAGCCCACTAAACTATGAAGTTTTACTCAATACTTAAATGTTTTATTATTAAAACAATAAATTATATATATATCATACAATTTACTTTATATATTTAACAACACCATATAAATATGTAAGGTTCTAGATAGTCGACTCTTAGATTTCCCTCTCTCTTTAGTATTTATTACTGCTCATCTCGTTGGTTTTTCTCAGGCTTCTTGTCATGAAGATGGTTCCTGAGATGGATTTGAAATGTCAACAGACAAATGTAGACATTGTGGTCTCTCTGAATATCCCTGAAAATAATTTTAAAATCATGAATTCAATTAACCAAACCAAAACAAAACATTCAATAAACATTTTACATAGTAGAATTAAACATAGAAAAAATAATAGAAAATGTATCTTTCAATGGGGAAACCAATTGGATGTGTACAAAGGACTTTCCTCCCATCCATAGGCTTATTGTTCATTTTCTCTCAATAACAAGCCACCCTTGAGCTAAGGCTATGAGTTCACAAGGATTATTATCCCTCTTGGATATCCAATGCCCACACTCATCATCCCAAACCTCTCTTTTCCCTCAACATGCACAACCCAAGGAATGGGATCCCTCTTGTCTGCCACACAGTCCCTCGACCCTTCCCACTTACCTCTAGGGCTCCATTGTACACATTTGGCCAAGAAATCCCTTAGTTGTCACTTTGGAGTGCTCAAAACATCCTCCTCAATGGTCTAAAGTATTTCCTCAATAGGAAATGCAATTGCAGGAACATAGCATCATTCTCAACATTATCTCATAGCTCCAACAAGCTATTATAGGCACCCATCCTAAATTTCCAGCATCAAACTCATCCCAACAAGATTTATTTTCGTGGATAGCATGGATGGTGCTATTTTCAACACCTCACTCTTATCTTTCTACCCAAAATAATCATGTAGAAAAAATATCCCAAAAGGGTACTCAAAACTCATTTTCTTATCATGCAAGATTGAATCTCACATTTCCCAAAAAGTGGTTGTACTTAGACCATCCTATCATAAATTAGTGAAAATACTTTTCCCACCTACCACTCTTACATTATTCAATAGCTATTTTGATATTTCAAATGAGGCTAACATTAACATGAAAATCACTTGGATTAATAGAAATGGGTAACCCCTTGGACCCTCCTTAGCCCCCTCTCTTGTGGAATCATATCCCCCCATTGTTATCATCTCTCTCATATCGCAGCCAATGATTTATTTTGCATTAAAAAATTTAATGTACAAAATTCATATCTCAACCCTCAACCATATTGATCATTACAGGCTCTCTGACCCATAACATATTGGCTCACCAACCTAAATTGCATTTGCATAATTACATTATATTTTACAGGGATTAAAATATGGATGCTACATTCCTTTCCCCCTTATTGTTGCATTGCCCTTAGTACACAACACCATATAGGTGCACATGCATATCACAATGCTAGACTCTTTGGCCTTTAACCATCATATAGGCTCTTTGGCCTAATATCACACAGGCACTTCAGCCCCAAAACATATATACATAGGCACCTCATCCAAATCATATATACTTAGGCACTTCAACCCAAAACCATACATAATTATTGTCACGATTCATAATTCTAGCAACAATTCCAATCAATAATATCTCATTCACCTCAGTTTCCACAACCCAGGGAAGTGTTACCCCTTCTCTTATTTGTAGTCCCTCAGGTTGTACCTCTTCCCTCTAGGGATCCAACATAGGAAGATGTGGAAGTATCAGAGTTGCCTCTCTATGAATTCCATATACAACAATTCTCACAATTTGTCATTTCCCACAATATTTCCAACCAAGATGCTATGATTCCCCTCAACCTGCACAACCCAAGGAAGTGTCCCTCTTCTATGCTTTGTAGTCCCTCCGGTTGTACCACATTCCTATAGAGATCTATCACAAGATCGAACAGGGAGTCTCATAAATGTGGCTCCATTAACTCCATTTGTGATAATGGAATATCCAAACCTTCAAATAGTTGTAGATGTTCCTCCCACATTGCATCCATCATCTCCACTTTGCTTCTTCTGAGCTGTAACAAGTCCACTAGACTTTATTCATTCCATGCCTTTGTCCTTGAGCTCAATTTCCTTCTGGTGCTCCTATTTCCATGCACATAGTTCATTTCTTCATTCTTCATTTGTTCTTATTGTTAGAAAAACTAGATCGCGGAGCAATAAAATAAAAACAAATGCGGAAATAAAACACAGAAGATACACAATACAATGCAGACACAAATATACATGGTTCACCAAGTGTGGGCTACATCCACCAGAGAAATTGTCGGGTCCTTCCTTTTTATTATCCAACAAATGAAGGGATACGACCTACAACACACCCATTGTAACTTCCTCTTCTTTCTTCACAGTCTCCTCTCTCGGAATACAATATTCCCAATGATACATAGACACAATACATTTCCCTCATAAAAGAGGGTTTCCTTCTAGGGAAAAAAAACATAACATAACTTCTACCGTCAAATATGTGACCTTATAATGAACGATCCATATTTACTATGAAATTACAATATACATATACAAGGCAATTTTTCCTCGAGGGCCTACTTTCCCTCGAATCCCCCAGCCGGGGGGATCAGACCCCGCAGAGGGGAAAGCCCCCCCTGCAACTCCCCCACATGGAGGGGTGTACAGTATTCCAAGGTGTAAATTCTTCATGGGGTATAAGAACAGCTGAAAACAAAAAACCTCTGAATCAGGAAGATAATCAGGTTCCACAACCAACAACCTCCCACTTGGAGACTGATCTCAACAAATCCATTGTTGTTATATCTATTAGAATATGATCCTTCTTGGACTTGAAAAATTTCTCATCTTCACCTTCCTTCTTAAAGACCAACTGAAACTGAGAATGAACTTAGTTTCTCCATGGTTACTCCCTTTGTTAACATGTCTTCAGGATTCTGGTTAGGGTGTATATTTTCCAACTTCAAATGTCCATCTTCCAAGACAGATCTGTTGGAAATACTAAAACAACTGAGAGGGGGGGGTGAATCAGTTGTTTATAAGCTTAAACAATTTTATGCCCTCTTAACAATTATTAAAACATTATTAATCTTTCTTCATGTGATTATCAACAATGTACAGCATATGAGCAGTAAAAGTAAAAGACCATCAGTCACACATGAAGTACACACAGAGACAGATTTTCACAAGGAAACCCATAAAGGAAGAAAACCTCTTCTTCTTCGAAATGATAGGTAGTCTTTTGCAGTTCTGTACATCATTTACAATTGAGCACCAACTCAATGTGAAGTTGCTACCTCTGTCTTACAAGATACAACTTGTTTGAGAGCTCCAATTCTCTGGTTTCTCTAGCACCCACTAGAAGGAAGCACCAACTCCCTGAGTATTCCAACACCAACTGGATGGAAGCACCAACTTCCTGAATGTTC
>JZKD02S0215096.1:196870-231964 GCA_000966675.3 Picea glauca
CTAGGCATTTCATAGTCCCAATCGCCGAATCTCCGATGGAGCCTCCAGACTGCCACGCGTCCACACGAATAGACGGTCCAGATCCCGTTGGGATTTCACCTTGGCTTTAACGGCTACGATCAGATCGCGAAATCACATATCGCGATTTCGGGGTTTTCATTGTCATTGTTCATGAGACTCGTGAAACTCCGATTCCCGATTCTCCTATGAGTTATCTCTCTCGCAACTTCTACAGATCTGATGGCCCTTGTTCTTTCGGGAAATTTGAATAAGATCCTACGGTCACTGACTCTTCTCCTCCCGATTATTGTTGCGCTTCTATTCATTGCTATTGTCATCACTGCAACCACAACTGTACTTGCCATCAATGACAAGTATACGCTAATTTGCTTTCTGTTAACTGAAATTGCCAAAAAGATCGTATGAAATGGTACCTGAGTTATATATGCTTAGTCTTCGAATGGAAGGTTGATTTCTTTGCAAGATAAATGGCACTCTCGTTGTCACAGTACAACATGCTATTCTCTTGCTTCTTTCCCAATTCTTCCATAAACCTCTATAACCAAATCATCTCTTTACTAGCCTCTGTAGTAGCAACATACTCTTCCTCTGTTGTTGAAAGTGCAACAACCTTTTTTAGTTTTTAAATCCAACTTATTGTTATTCCACCTACAACAAAAACATACCTTGCGGTGCTCCTCTTGCTATTGTTATCACCTGCCATATTTGAATCAACATATCCATATAGAAGATTGTATGAACCTCCAAAACATAATGCATGAGTAGAAATACCTTTCAAATACCTGAGAATCCACTTTACTTCCTCCCGATGTTCTTTAGTTTCATTGTTCATATACCTACTCACAACTCCCACTGCATGTGCAATATTTGGTCTTGTGCAAACCATCGCATACATCAAGCTACCAATTGTTGATGAATAAGGGACCCTGGGCATGTATTCTATCTCCTCATGTGTCTTGGGACACATTTCCTTGGTCAATTTGAAATGGTTGGCCAAAGGTGAAGTAATTGGTTTTTCATTCTGCATTCTAAACCTCTCCAACACCTTCTCTATGTACTCACCCTGAGACAATGTCAATTTGTGATTTTTCCTATCTCTTGTTATTCTCATACCAAGGATTTTCTTTGCAGCACCCAAATCCTTCATCACAAATGAATTAGCTAATTTATTCTTTAGCACATTTATATCCTACATATTAGAACCTGCAACAAGCATGTCATCTACATACAATAGCAAGAGAATATAGCTTCCATTTTCTAGCCTTTTAAAATAAACACAGTGATCCGAATGGCATCTACTATAACCTTGTTTTGTCATAAACCTGTCAAACTTCAAATACCACTACCTTGGAGATTACTTTAGACCATACAATCTATTCTTCAACCTGCATACCACATTTTCCTTCCCTTTGACCCCATACCCCTGTGGATGTTGCATATAAATCCCTTCCTCTAAATCCCCATGGAGAAAAGTTGTTTTTACATCTAACTATTCAGGATGAAAATCTTCTACTGCCACAAGACTCAAAATAGTCCTAATTGAAGTCATTTTAACAATATGAGAAAATATTTCATCAAAATCTATACCTTTCTTTTGTGCAAACCCCTTTACAACAAGTTTAGACTTGTATCACTTTTTTCCTCCATCTTCTTCCTTCAACTTGTAAACCCATTTATTATGCAATGCTCTTTTTCATGTAGGAAACTAAACCAAATCCCAAGTCTAGTTATTTGTCACAGAATCCATTTCATCTTTCATTCCTTTCTCCCATTTCTTTTTAGTGTCTACATGCATTTCCTCTTCATAAAATTCTGGTTCACCAGAATCAGTCAACAATAAATATTACAATGAAGGAGATTATCGTTCAGGGGATCTACTAAACCTGATAGATCTTCTAACAAAACATGCAGGATTTTGAGGTACCTATTTCTCCTATTGTTGTATATTTTGATTTTCTGGTACCTTTTGAATTTCTTTTTCAGTGATCTCATCAAGAACTGTGTATTCTGGTTTTCTTTTTCCTATTTCTTTCCCTACAACTGATCTTTGTACATGACCTTCTCATTGAATATGATATCTATAGTCCTAATGATTTTGTGATTTTCATAATCCCATAAGAGATAACCAAAATCATTAACATTGTATCAAATAAAGGTACACTTCTTGGATTTTGCTTCAATATTTGTTCTATTTTCTTTATCAATATGGACAAATGCTTCACAACCAAAAGTCTTCAAAAAAGAATAGTTTACCTTTTTACTTGTCCATGCCTCATCTGGAATTCCACCATCCAAAGAGCTTGAAGGTCCTCTATTTATTAAGTAAACAACAATATCTACAGCATATTCCCAGAACTATAAGGGGAAACCTGCATGCAATCTCATACTCCTTGCATGCTCCATGATTTTCCTGTTCATCATTTTTGACACACCATTTTCTTGTGGTGTACCTGGAACTGTCTTCTCTCTACGAATCTCATGGTATGAACAATAATAATCAAACTCCTTGCTACAATATTCACCTCCATTGTCTAATCTAAAACACTTCAACCTTTTTCCTGTTTCATTATCAACCACATCTTTCCATTTCTTAAAAGTATCAAAAACATCATTTTTTTGTTGAATGCAATAAACCCAAGTTTTTCTAGTTGCATCATCAATAAAAGTAACATAATAATGAGAGCCACCAAAAGATGATACATGATTTGTTCCTAATACATATGTATGCACAAGCTCTAACCTTTCACTCTTCTTTTCTTTTCCGACTCTGAGAAATATGACTCTCTTTTGTTTTCCATAAACACAATGCTCACAGAAATCCAAATCAATTTGTTCAAGATCTGAAAACAAATTTCTATTGTGAAGTATCTTCATCCCCTTCTCACTCATGTGTCCACGCCTATGATGACACAGTGTTGTATCCAGTCTTGTAGAAGCTAAAGAGATAGAAGAGTCATTATTATCTATACATAAATACAATGTACCTACCTTTTCTCCTTTTTCTATCACCAGTGATCATTCGGTGACCTTCCACACCTTATCTGTAAATATGGATATACAACCTTCACTTATCGAATGCTCTGTTGAAATTATATTTTTCCTTAGATATGGAACATGTCTTACCTCTTTCAACAACCATTTGTTTCCATTCCTTTGCTTTATTTTTACCTTTCCCATTCCAAAAATTTTGCATGGTGCATAATCACCCAAATGAACCTATCCAAAATCACCTTGAACATAATCTAGAAAATGTTTCCTATGGGGTGTGGCATGAAATTAAGCCCTTAAATCTACTACCCAAGACTCGGAAATAATATCTATAGAAAGAATCAAAGAATATTGTAACACATCACTTGTTACACTTGCTTCCTAAATTTTCTCTTGTTGTCCATCTCTTTGTTTCTTTGGAGCTCTGCAATCTTTCTTCAAATGTCCTTTCTTCCCACAATTCCAACACTCTATTTTTCACAGTCTGGATTTGGATCTACCCTTCCTATAATTCATGTGGTTCGTTGAGCTCTTTCTTATATCCTTTAGTCTTCCCATGTTCTCCATGTTTAATGCATTACCTGATGTCTCGCATGTGCTTTTCTGTCACATTTCCTCACTAAGGATAACACCAACAACATCATCAAAATTTAAAGTTTTTGAACCAGAGACAGAGTTACTTACAACCATGACCAAGCCATTCCAACTTCTTGGAAATGAGCACAATATTAGAAGAGCCATGACCTCATCATCAAAGTCCACTTTTATAGAACTTAGTTTATTAGTAATCGTATTAAATTCATTTAAATGATCTGCATTAGACCCGCCTTCTTACATCTTCATATTAAATAATATCTTCATTAGAAATACCTTATTGGACACCAAGGGTTTTTCATAAAGTTTAGATAATGCATCCATGAACTCCTTCGTTGTCTTGTCTTTCGAAATATTGAAAGCCATTGACGCTGCCAGGCTTAGCCATATCGTTCCTAGTGCCTTTCTGTCAAGAACCTCCCATTCTTCGTCCTTCATGGTCGTCAATTTCTTTGTTATTCCACCCAATGGTAGGAATAGATCCTTCTGATGTAAATAATCTTCCATTTTCATCTTCCATAACTGGTAGTTTTGTCCATTAAATTTATCAACCCTAAACTTTCCATCTTTTGCAATTTCTCCCACTCAAACCAGGAACCCTCTTTTCCTACGAGTTACCTTTCACTCTGATACCAGTTGTTAGAAAAACAGGATCGCATAGCAATAAAATAAAAATAGATGTGGAAATAAAACACATAAGATACACAATATAATAAAGACACAGATATATGCGGTTCACCCAGTGTGGGCTACATCCACCAGAGAAATTGTGAGGTCCTTCCTTTTTATTATCCAACAAATGAAGGGATACAACCTACAACACACCCATTGTAACTTTCTCTTCTTTCTCTCACAGTATCCTCTCTTAGAATACAATATTCGCAATGATACATAGCCACAATACATTTCCCTTGTAAAATAGTGTTTCCTTCTAGGGAAAAAAACCCTAACATAGCTTCTATCGTCAGATTTGCGACCTTATAATGAATGGTCCAAATTTACTATGAAATTACAATATACATTTACAAGGAAATTTTTCTTTCGGGGGCCCTCTTGCCCCCAAACCCCCCAAACCCCGCAGGGGAGGAAATCCCCCTCTACAACTCCCCTGCGTAGAGGGGTGTACAGTCTTCTGGGGTGTAAAGTCTTCATGGAGTATAAACATGGATGAAAACAAAAAACCATTGAATTAGGAATATAATTAGGCTCCACTACCATCACTTATACGATCATCATTAAAACATACATGTTATAGCCATTATCATATAAAAATTATCTTTTCCACATGAGTCATCAACACCACAATGTAACATGTATTCAACATTAAGTTTGTATCCATAAATGAATACTTATCTATATGGATATCTTGTGCTTCACAAGCTTCCACATGAATTAATTCAACTCACTATCCCTTCAGACACACACTCATGATTATAGCCACCATGCCATATGAATTACTAATTTTCCTCTTCCTTTCTATACTCACCCTCTAGGCTCAGGAATACCCTTCTTTGCTACAAACTCCCTTGGGCGATCCATCATTTTCCAAGGTTTTCTCGTGCAAAGATTGCATCAACTTGCTACTAGAATTTCCACTAACAATCCATAACGTGTGGAAATCATAGGGTTTTAATGTCCTAATAGTATCCTTCTTCCCAAGATTTCAAACTTCAATAGCCATCATCTCATATGTATCACACACATATGGTCATCATGATACATCCTTATAGCTATTCCATGTATTAATTCTCAAACGTATTTGATATAGGGAATTGAATTTCCCCAAATATGAGATTCCCTCTCATCATGTTTGGCTCTTGCAACATCAAGTATCGCTATACCTCATGGGATTGCACCATTTCCATATCCAAGACTATTCTTCCTAAAATCTTCCTCAACTTTCAGTCAACCAAACAATTGTGAATATTTATGTGCATTATCCATTTTATTGCACATTTACAAAAATCTATGAAGTGATATCAGAATTATACTATACTAGAAATTCAATCACTTATGATTGTTAATCACATCAAGTATAATGAAACTATCATTCATTACCCATGTATTATCTATCACACCAAGCTTTTCATAATGAAATTAAACATTCTACCAACATAACAATGTGCCAATACTCATGACCACATCTATGCAATGCATCATTGCATTGACTATGGAATACGAGACACCTATATCATGTATTCTACCATGGTGAGTTGGAAGTTCTATCTAATTCATCAACACATCATCCAAACACTTCCTCATTACTTGTTTGATCATTCGTATACCTTCCTCTTTGACCCATACAAAACACTAGAAATATAATCCCTTAGTGCTCTTTAGTGTCGCCAAAGAGGTTGAAATCCAAAGATTGATTATAATTAGGAATACCATTAAGCACCTATATAGCACTAGTATCCCCTCCATATCCAACCAAATCATGTTATTACACATGGCTAGCTCTATCAACATCCATTTCTATAGGAGTATGTCTCCTGACTGTCGTGATTATGAACTCATAACCAATATAACATGGCATGGAATTAAATTTCATATAAAATCATTCAAGCATTAAATAACCTTTATATATTCAAGGCCCTTTTCCTTCATGACATGTAGTGGAGTGTCATGCTCATAATTACATATTAATTCAAATATTGAATTTTGACTAAGAGAATTTTTCCCTCAATTCCCCTTCAACATTTGTGCATCATAAGCAACCCAAGTGCATACCTGCATGGTTTTTATCACATTATTTGATGCTACCTGATCAGTTGGTATCTTGTAGAAGCTCATGGGATACCTTCACCAACATCCTGATAAACATTCTTACCATCCTCATTTGTATTCATAAAGATGGTTTTCATATGCAGCGACAACACCGTCAACTTCTCCATCCATTCTATAAACATTTTTCTTGGATACATAATCCATAATTAGACGTGTTCAATTATCATAACATCATTATTACATATATAACAAGAGACCACTCTCATCCGAAAAGAATTCCATATGTATTCCCAAGCATTTCCATATGTACTAATGTGCTATATATGCACCAAGCATTCATTGTTAGCATGCCTACTAATGCATATGCATTATAGGTTCATTGTATGCATTCCACATCACTTTAGAATGTTTTCTAGGGCATGTATGTTCTAGCTTCTTATGGTCCATGTAGCCATACTTGAATCCCTATATATCCTCTCAACCATTTACACTATCATTTTTCTCTTATGTGCAATGTCATTCCTTAATCTGAACAATTTCCAACCAAGTCCCACTCAACCATCTTGCAATTATAGCTAATATGCCCTATTGGAAATTTCTTCCACTTAGGAAATTACATCCCAATTGCATCTCGTCATAACCTTCCATCACATTGGAATGATGTATGTTATATCATTCCATCACCTTGATACTATGGCATCCTCCATTTGGCTTACCCATCTACATTATGGTATCCCTTTCCATTATCTCTAGTTTTCTATTGGCTTTGCTCAATTTTAAAATACATATATTCCCGTCATTGAGTAATTCCTTGTGAAACCATGTTCTATTCACTCAAGACTCAACTAATTCCAATGGAATGTTACACTTCTCCATTGGCACTCAAAAGTGAATGGACCTTCGTTATTCCATCCCTTTATTTCCTTTCACTTTTATCCTACTTTCATTGTGCACGTTGTTAACATAAGTGAATTTATTTCCTTGACACTTCAACCATAGTTGCTAATTAACATCTCACAACTTATTTCAAGTATTCATATACTTGTCCCCAAAGTTGATTTGACCATCCCCGTGACTTGTCCATTTATTTAATAGGTCTTTGTTTCTTTTGAAACATGTTTCACAACTAGCATTAAATTTCTACCTTCAAGGCTAAGGAGTCTTACCTTACCTTCCTGTGTTTATCAATGCCATTCTTCACCTACTAACTTCATGTTTTATGTGATAATCCCTATTGATATGTCTTCACAAGTCATTCAGACTCTGTAGCAGCTGAATATTAATTCTGTCTCTTCTCTTCCTGAGCTCTTTATCAACTTTTCATTACCTACTCTATAGTTGTGCACTTCCCTATGTAAGATCTTTGTTTTCTTAGCCAACTCTATAAGCTCTACCCTTCTTCCCTATCCATAGGACCTTGGAATTAAATAGACCACACAATATTCATTTATGTCATCTTATCTTCTTTTTAACAATACCTTGACACAACACTGCTAGCTCAATTATTCCTTTTCTTATTAGCAATACCTTGTTACTTAAAACTCAGACCCTCTTTATTGCCAAGTTGTTACTCTTCCCAAATGCACCTCAGTATGACTACGTAGGCACCATCATGAGTATATACAATATTCCTTACCCAATACTCACCTTTGGCATGTACCTCTATCATATGGAAATTTTTTTCCAAATTTTGAAATTGTTTGTAAACCTTTCATAATGAGCAATTTCATGGTTCACGAAGTCCAATTCTCATTTTTCCTATAGCTTTATGAAAGCAATTGGATTCTTCCTAAAACAACTAAATTCTTCTATCATGGGGTCTTCTATATTACCTTTCCAATGGATACACTCATTCCTTGTTCTAATTTTGGAGCTAAAAGTTATGGCTTTATGAAATTAATAGTGTCACCCTTGTTGCCCCTGTTTCACTGGTACAAATAATCTCAAAGGCTTACTTCCACCATATATAGAAATAAATATGGAGAGAACCAAGAAAACTTTTATATTGAGTCCTGATAGTATTACTGATTTTGAATACATAACAACTCTCAAATTCATGATCTAATATTCCAACCAACTTTTGCATCAACCTGGATTTGGCAATTTTTTCTCTTTTGCATTTCCTGCAGACTTGGAATTTTTAGCAAAAATGGCTATCTCCCAAATGGAGAAAAACTGGGAAAAACTCTCTCAATTAAAACTTGTATGGATTGATGAGTAGCAAAAATGTTGACTTAACAATTTTTTTTGGGTTTGGAGATATGTGACCCCTTTTCCTCCCTAAAGATTTAAAAAATCCCCAAAAAGTGTGGGAATATTAGATTTGGCCCTGTTTGGGCACCTCCACTCCAACTCCTTTAGAATTTGGTCATAATCCCAATTGGGTATCTCGATGACTACTTTTTGGACTATCTATAAAAAAATCATCACAATCTAGTGATTTAGATTATTTTCGGCATTAAATGAGAGCGGAGATATAATAAGGAAATGTACAGAGATATATGAGATATACAATAATATAACAAAGATTTATCAAATATATAACCTAAAACACAAAGATATAGTAATATACAATTTCTATTAATGAGCGAAATATACAAAACTGTAGAAATACAAAGTGAAAGACTCGCTAGAATGGTGAAAGTTTATCTCTAAGAAGAGATGCGACGGATACACTCCTTCGCAAGAAGATGATTGTTACAATGAGGCTCCAAAGGCCTTTTTAACATAAATAAAATTCAAAACCCTAATCCCAAAAGATGAAAAGACAATAGTTTGGTGGACCTCGTTTTGGGTAGTTTGGTGTATCAAATTCCTGGGAGTGTAACCTTAGCATCTGATCTCTGTTTGGGGTGAACAATAGTTCGTTGGAAAGGTATTGACAAGGAGATTAATTTTGGGGGCTCCAGTAGATCCTCAGAGTATCATTGAGGTGCTCAATCATGAAAAAACATCGTTTAGACCCTCAAAGTGGCCCTGAAAGTTTAGGACCCGTTAAACTGCTAAAAATAGTGAGTTGCCAAAAAATTGTTTTTAGCTAGTTGAAATGGGTGGGTGGCCACTGATATCCACCTGGATCAATCCTTCCTATTTAGGAAGAAATGGTCTCTATTGCATTGATTTCCTGGGTGAGAGGGGGGAAGTGTTTGTTAAATCTGAACCTTAGTGAGATGTTTGCCTTGCTGGAGAAGTTGCATTGCTTGGTTTGTGGGAGGTTGTCGAGAACCTAAAGAGACGATTGTGTGCAGAAGGAGTCTTTGTGTTTTTATTCAATCTTGTCGACCTCTTTATTTTGGATAGAAGGTGCTTGGACTGAGGCTGCAGTGGTTGTAGTGTCCTTCTGTTCACCTTTTGAACAGATTGTAAATAAGTTGAATTTTGTAGTATGAGATACTACCTTGTGGCACTGTTTAGGTGGGACAATAGTTGGAACTACCTCTGGTATCCTATAGAGATGAACCCCCAGAGTAACAATGACACTACGGGATCAAGACTCATAAATAGCATGGTTCTTCCACATATATGGTTGGCCCAAAAGAACATCACATACATCCAGCGGGGAAACATCACATAATACCTCATCCTTGAAGGGTTGGATGTAGTATGAAAATCGACAATGTGGATGACACAAATATCTCGTCCCTGGAGAAGCCACCTGATTTTGTATGGTTTCGGGGGCGGGGGGGGTGGGGAGGGGGGTGCGGGTGTTGTCGAAAATCCCAACTACTTGATGACCTTTGCTGAGATGAGGTTCTTTTGGCTTCTTCTATCAACAATGAAATGCAGCAAGGTCCCCATCACCCACATTTGTGAATGAAAAAGGTGCTCCCCCTCTTCAAGATCTGTTAGTTTTTCTAGTTGAAATGTTTCAGTCGCGATAATAGAAGTGGGGTTTTCGTCGATGATCTGTCTTCTTCCATTATTTTCTGAATCAGATTCTAAATCAAGGTTCAGCTCCTTTTCTTTGATCTCAACCACCAATGATTTTTTTGAGTGACATTCATCAATGTTGTGCTAGGGTATTTCGTGTAAATCACACCACTTTCCAGTGTCCTTCTTTGTCTTTCCATTACCCTTCTTCTACTGTGGCTTGGATGGGTTTTCAAGAGGATGTTTGTTAGGGACATCTTTATCATACTTTGGTTGTTGTGTATTTGCAGACCCAAACTCCAGTTTGTTTTGGTGCCTAAATTTTTGCTTGATTTTGACAACATATCAATAGGAAGCTCCCAGTGATGAGATGTCTAGGAAATCAATTTTGGTTTGGATGTACCTATGCAGAGCTCCACGATATTTCAAAACCAGATGTTGCTCGGAGTCATTGATACCCATCTTTGTGCGCAAGGTATGGAAATTATTTGTGAAATTTCGCACTATTTGGCACCTCTCTTGTCGCAGTGTCACCCATCTCATGTATTGGTCGTCATAGTTACCAACAAGGTAACATTGTTCCTTGACCACATCCACAAAAAAATCCCAAGTGGGCTCGACCCCATATATTCCAAACTCCTCTATGGAAATTTTCTCCCAGTAAGTTTTCCACCAATGTTTGACATGGGGGAGATCCTTAAGGAGTGTGAAGGTGATATTTTCCCTGTCAGAGAAATTGTGAACAGAGAAATAATCTTCTAGCATATTTAACCATTTTTCTAGGGCATCCGCATCTATTTGTCCTTCAAATACGGGAATATCAAAATTAAATTGTACCTTGAAAGTCGAGGTTCATCAAAAGTGGCCTCTTTATGAAGATGCTCATGTTTTTATCAATAGGCGTTGAAGGATGTGGGTAAAATTATCCATCATTTTGTCCCTCTGTCGCGTGAGAGCTTACTCAAGCAACATATTAATAGAATATTTTGCTCCATCATTTTTATTTTCTTCCTCCATGGAGGGTTTCTTGGGCACACGAGAGTGATTTTCTTCAAGAGAGACAAGCTTGAGACCCAAATTTCTATACTCGGACCTCATTGGGGACATGGATTGAAAAACGATCAAGAGTAGCATGCTCTTATACCACTAATTCAGATTATTTTCAGCATGAAATGAGAGCGAAGATATAATACAGAACTGTACAAAGATATATGATATAAACAATAATATAATAGATATTTATCAGAGATATAACCATAAACATAGAGATGTAGTAATGCACAATTTCAATTAATGAGCAAAATGTACAAAACTATAGAAATACAGAGTGAAAGACTCGCTAGAATGGTGGCATCTTATCTCTGAGAAGAGATGTGATGGTTGTGCTCCTTCACAAGAATATGATTGTTACAATGAGGCTCCAAAGGCCCTTTTAACATAAATAAAATCCAAAACCCTAACCCTAGAAGATTAAAAGACAATAGTTTTTTGGACCACAATTTGGGTAATTTGGTGTATCAACTTCCTGGGAGCATAACTTTGGCATACGATCTTCATTTTGGGAACATGATAGCTCGTTGGAAAGGTATTGATGAGGATTTCCATTTTGGGGGCTCAATTGGAGTCTCTTGCTCACATTCAGGTTCTCTATCATGAAAAAATGTCGTTTATACCCTCAAAGTGGCCCCGAAAGTTTAGGACCCGATAAACTGCTAAAAATAGTAAGTTGTCAAAAAACCGTTTTGAGACACTTGGAATAGGTGTGTGGCCACCAATTTCCACCTAAATCATCTAGGACCCGATCACTCAACGTTACCCTGATCTCCAAAAACCACTATTTTGGATTTTCTAGAAAATTGAAGCAGAATTGGCCAAAGGCCCTCACTAGAACTTTGGTATCTTTCATCACTGCAGACATACCCTTTAAATTTCATTTGATTATGAGTTGAGTTTCTCCTATTATGGCCAAAATTGTTTGTTTCTCCATAATATTTTTATCATTGTCCAATTTTATCCTTCTCTTTCCTCCTATTTCACCTCTTCTCTTTCTTTTTTTCCTTTTCTTTCCTCCTATTTCTCCTCCTCTTTCTTTCTTTCCTTCTCTTTCTATTTCTTTCTCATCTTCTATTTATTGCATCCATAATTTATTCTTTGGCCAATATATCACTCCAAAAATAATTTTCTTGGCTGACATATCACTAAAAATTTATTTCTCGACCGATAATTTCCTCTATCATTATGAATTTATTTTTTTCTTTGTTAGCGAGAATTATTATTTTTCTCACCGAGACTTTTTCCTTTATCAACGAGATTTATTATTTTTCTCTCTGAGACTCTTTCCTTTATCGGAAAGATTCATATTTTTTCTCGCTGACACTCTCTCTTTTATCGACGATATTTTTCTTTTTTCTTACCGATGCTTTTTCCTTTATCAGAAAGATTTATCTTTTTTCTTGCTAACGTTTCACCTAGAAAATTTGTGTTTTCCCTTCTTTTTTCCTCAATTTTGTTCTAAGTATTTTCCTCTCTCGGTGAAAGCAATGCATCTCTTAGAATGTTTTTCTTTGGCGATACATAATATATCTCCCTCTAAAATTTGTCTTCAACAATACACTTTTTATCACCAATAAAAATTATTTCTGGTGGCATTCCCTTTATCGCCCACAATTTTTATCTTGGGTGATACACTCTTTATTGCCGATAATAATTATCTTTAGAAACATTCCCTTTATCACCCATAATTTTTATCTTGGGCGATACACTCTTTATCATCAATAAAAATTATCTTTGTCAAGATTCCTTTTATTGCCTATAATTTTTTATCTTGGGTGATACACTCTTTATTGTCAATAAAAATAATCTTTAAACGATACACTCTTTATCAATAACAAAAATTGTTTTTCTTCCATTGTTTCACCCAAAAATATATTTTTCTGGAGCGACATTAATTGTATCATTGAAGGATTTTATCTTCAATGATACATATTGTGTCGACGATGGAAATTTTCTTCTGGCCACAAACACTATGTCACGAAATTTTTTGACTTTTTCCCTGAGCCATTTTTTCACATTTCAGACTTGCAACTATCGCAAAACCTCTAGACTCATGTCCTTGGGATGGATTCAACCCTTTAGTGGCCATATTGATCTCTCCATTAAGAAACTCAAATAATATGAATACCAAGAATGGAATTTTGGGGATTTTGACCCTCATTTCTTCTGTTGGGAGAATTTGATTTTCACTCAATACCATAGCAATAACAGATTGTTGTTATATAGAAGAACCCTACAGGCCTAGTGCTACAACCTCTTTCTTTGATACTAATTGTAATATACCCACCTATTAGAAACCAAATTTAAAATGCCTAACACAAATAAAATTTAACCAAGGGTAGCACGTACATAATTACTCTTGCATCTAAAACCAATTCTAAATTTCATGAATTCCATTAACCAAACAAATTCATAGCATTTAATAAAAAAATTTACATAATGTAAATTAATGTAGAAAAAACAATAGAGAACATGTATTTCAATGGGGAAACCAATTGGTTACATACAAAGGATGTTACTCCCATCCATATGCTTGTTGTCCCTTTTCTCTCAACGACAAGCCACCCCTAAGCTAAGTCTATGAGTCCACAAGAAGGTCTATCCCTCTTAGCTGTCCAATCTTCACACTCAGCAGCCCAAACCCCTCTTTCCACTCAACCTGAACAACCAAAGAAATAGTATTTCCCTTCTCTTCCATGAAATCCCTCAAGTATTCCTACTTCCCTTTAGGCCTCCAGTGCACATGGTTTTCCAAGAAATACCTTAGCTATGACTTTGGAGTTCTCACAACAGCCTTCTCAAGGCTCTGGAGCCATTTCCTAATTAGGAAATGCAATTACATGCACACAACCTCATTCTCAAAATTAATTCACAACTCCACCAAGATGTTATAGGCACCCAGCCTAAATTTCTAGCATCAAACTCAACCCAACAAGTTATATTTCCATGGCTAGCATGGTTGGTCCTCTTTCCAACACCCCACTCCTCTCTTGCTTTCCAAAATCAGTAAGTAAAAAAATTGTCCCAAAAAGCTAATCGAATTTTCTTTTCTTCTCATACAAGCTTGACTCTCACATTTCTCAAAAAATTGGTTGTACTTGGACCATGCTATCACAAATTGGTGAGAATATTTTTCCCACCTACCAATTTTACATCATTCAATATCTATTTTGATATTTAAAAGAAGGTGAACATTAATATGAAAATGACATGGATTAACTAGTAGGAATGGGTAAGTTTAACCCCTTGGACCCCCCTTTAGCCCCCTCTCTTATGGAATCATATCCCCCCATCCTTATTTTCCCTATCGTATTGCAACCAACAATTTATTTTGAATTAATAGTTTTAATGTACAGAATTCATATCTCAGCCCTCAACCATATTGATCATTACAGGATCTCTGACCCAAAACATATCTACTCACCGGCCTAAATCGCATCTGCACAATTACATTATAATTTACAGGGATTAAAATTGAGGATGTTATAGTAAATGGAGGAGAAGAACATATAGATGGGGTATAATTTCAATGGGAATTATCACTTTTGCACTTTTGTGTGTTCCTCTCTTAATGAAGATCCAACACATTGAATTGATCATGACATCAAGGTGTATTGAAAGTGAGATTATGGAGGCATCCATAGGTTGCGGTAGCTCTAGTTTGGATAGTTATATTTGGAGAAGATATTTGTAAATCCCATCATCCCCTCAACTACTTTCTTTGAATTTGGCTTTGGCATATCATCTAGTAAGTAATGGCCCCTCCAAATAATTTCTAGTTGAAATTTCAATGTGCTTCCATGCTATTGATTTAGCTTTTTGCATTGTGGGTGTGACAATGGCATGTGTTGGGATATTTTTCTTTGGGTTTGGAAAGGAATTGGGTGTATAACCTCTATGCCAACTAGTGAGGACTAGGTATTCTTGCAATCTCTTTGATTGTGTTGAAGAACAAATTGAGTCAATTTTCTTTTGAGTGGTCTCTTTGGAGTTTTTTTTTCCTTTTAGAATATCATCTGTGAAGTGGGAAGTTGGTGAAAAACATTTATAATTGCTTGGACCTTTTGCTGGATTTTGGTTTGGAACCTTTTTATTGGCCTACCAGGATTGAGGGTGTAATAAACCCGACCCCTAAGTTTTCTTTTAAGGGATGGGGAATCATAATTCTATTTGTCCTTAACTATCTCAATCCCAAATCTAGGCTCTCCACCTGAATTCTTCTCATCACGAGCTTCCTCACGGTTACCACCATACCAAAATCTGAGTTTTGAATCACAATTTATTGCATCCCGTAGCTCTTTGGGAACTATTAGTCATGGATCACATGAGACCATATCATTCATATTGTTTCCACTATTTTGACATCTACGGTGGAAGTCCACCCATCGTCCAATCCAATGGCGGGGTGTATTCCTTAGTAAACACATAGTCTAGAGGGGTGTTCGGCATTCATCTCTAAACACCCTTTTTTATTTCTATGCATGCTTTCCCCAGAGTCCTGAAATCGCAAACTCCCGAGGTGCTTCCATGTAGCTCTAATATTTGGCTTTTTGGCTTGGTCTCGACACTTCACCTCAAATATCTAGAGTCCTGAAGACCCAGACTCCTGATGGGTCCCCACTAACCTTTGACCAAGCATTCATGCGCCAAGAGGATGACACACGACAGGGCCATGAGTGACACGTGTCCTTTTCAGGGGGTGACATGTGTCATGTTCTAAGGTTCTTTTAGGTTAAGTGAGAAGTACAAGTATGGATGACACATGGCATACATGACAGGAGTCCATGTCACCCCAAGTGACGTCGTTGGGCCACGTTAGTATGGGACTGGCAGCCTCCGAGGTTCCTAGCTTCACCTACCTACTGAACCTCTTGGAGCTCCGAAGTCTGAAGTTTCCACCAGTTGTCTCTCGATACCCCTTGGATCCCATGGTCGAGGTGTGTCCAGGTAGATCCATGAATCTAGTGTGGAGAGGATTTGCGAAGATTGGGGGCAGAATTATCATCCACGCAGGTTGAACTTCTACAATCCTCCTAGACCGTTGATCCATATATCTGGCAGGATCAATGGTTGGCATCAATTACACCACAAGTGAGCATTTTCCATTGCAGAACTCAGGAAAGGAAATAAAAATTGGGCTAGTTGGGACTCCGCAATCATCCTTGAAAATAGATATCACGTTGGTTCAAGCACGAACTTCGATCCTCGATGAGAGGTTAGCATCAATCCACCCTCTCACGTGGAAAATACTAGATACGAAGGAAAATGTAGGTGGTTCCCACATATTCCTCTTGCCAAATGGACCAAGCGGTGAGTGCCAGTTGTGATACGTGACAAGCTCGAGGTTACATGTGTCCCTTCTGTGGGTGACACGTGTCACACATTAATGGGCCTATGGGGTCTACGAAACACACAAATCCAGGTGACACGTGGCAGGTTACTTGTGGATCCACATCACCTTGGGTGACATCAGTGAGCCACATCACCTCAGAAAAATGACCCTCTAACATCCCTCAGATCTCACAGTGGAGATCTACCCACGTAGATCCATAGATCTACGACCTCCATTTCTTAACAACTTTAGCCTTGGGGGGGGGGTTGGTTGTGTAAACTTCTCATTTCTCCTAGAGTAGTCAATGTCGAATTGACCATGTAGTATATCCAACGATCAAAGAGGGATCCAGAGTGGCCTCAAATAAATGATCCCCGTCACTTCGTCCTTCGAGGGTTCAGCCGTGTAGTCTCTAGTTTTCTCCCGGATTAGGTCAGAGGTGAACTATCCAGCATCTAGATCAAATGATCATGAGTGGTCTCGAAGTTCCTTTAGATTGACGACTCTCACTAATTCGTGACTCCGAGATTTGGGAATTTAGGTGTGTAGTTTCCATATTTCTCTCGAAGTGCGAAGTCTCTGGACTACAGAATATAGAGACACACGTCCTTAACGATGGATGACTAAGATGGACTCTGATCTTTGGAACTCTGGCGATGTACCCTTTCACCAATAGGTAAAAACCTCTTGAAGATACTCAATCCATGGACATGTGTCCTAGTTGATGGAAGATTAAGAGGAGTTCTCAACAAATTCCCCAGATCAACAGCTGAGAAGGATATTGAAGGATCTGAGGATCAAGGGTCCACAAAACTTCGCAACTCCATCCTTCGGAATTTTTGGTGTTACGACACCTCTATTCTCTCGGAGTGGTCAATGTCAGGATGAATACAACATAGATCCAACAGTGGGAATAATTTATGTCCATCATTAGATCTACAGCCCACGTCGCTTTGTGAATATGTCATTCGGTAGTTTTGGTGGTTGTGAAGTTTTATCATCAAAAAGCTTTGAGCTCCTGAAGTCTCGAAGCCAATAAGAGCTAGCTCCTTTCGGACTAGCACAGGGTTCCCATACGTTGGTCATATGGGTCCTTTGGAAATTATTGTAGGCTAAGTGCTAATCCCTTTAGAAGCAAATGGGTTAAGGACATAGGCATTAGCCCTCGGTTAGATGGGTGAGATATCTGAAGGAGGCATCCTCCTTCCACAGGGTTTGAACTTGGAAATTTCCCATGATGGGGAAGGATTTAGAGATCGACATCATTATGGGCTCACATATTACAACTCTAATTGCTTATCTGACTCAAGTATACGCCCATTTAAAATCATGAGTTCACATAGAAATAATGCATAAATCTAACTTAACCATTCAACACTGAACTTAGTCATAGACGCATAAATATATTCAATCACTATTCCTATTTTAGTGCACAGAGTATGAAGATACTTATCAGAAAACCATAGTTCATGAAGTGACTGTTGAAAGGAGTGTATGTTTCCACCCAACCATAGGCATAACCACTCCTGACGAATTACCGTTGGCCACCCTTGAGCTAGACCATGATTCTCTGAGAGAGACTCTTTCTTCTTTCTCAGCAACAATGAGGGACATAGGTTACCCTCCTTCTCCCACATGATTCTGGCATCAGGTTTTCTTTGTACCAAGAAAGGAGGTTTTCCCAAGTACTTCCACAGTCACTCGTCAGCCTCATTTATTAGCTTGTAACGAAAAAAAATTCCAACAGCTTCTTACATCTAGACGAGCTTATTCCCCCTTTCTTCCTCAAATCATAGCATTGTAACCACTTTTTTTCTCTTCTCAATATTTCTCTTGCGACTTTGCTCTATTCATAGATCACTTGCTCCTCTCTTTTCTCATATGTCCATGAATTACCTATTCCTTTCCTTTCTCAACAAGGTTTCATGGGTCTGAATCCCCAACTTGTGATTAGGTATGGAGTCTTACAAATGGGTACTCTATCCCATATCTTCATTAACTCTTGAGGAGGACTCTCCCAACTACCACGTTGAATAGTAATTCATTATATGGGTCAGAGGACTATTTAGAGTCATTAATTCCCATAGGGTACTAGTTTGGTGGGGGTCATCTCAACCATTCATGGTTCCCCTCACCATCTCTCTCATAGAATCCATGGTCTATATTGGAAACCCCCCCTTTCAGCAGTTATGCAACACTTATCTTTTTCCTGTTAATAACAGAAAATACATGCATTGACCTTTTTATATGAAGGTTCATCAAATCAATCATTCATATATATCTAGTCTTCCATAGTCTCTTTGTCAGTTATAGTTATATTTACAGAATTGGGAGAACAGGGTGTTACAATCCCCTCCCCTTAAAGGCACATCATCCGATGTTGTATCTTCCTATATTCTTTGTATGTATAGAAGTAAACAAAAAGGGATATGCATGTCTCATGGCATCCTCCATTTCCCATGTGACCTCATCTGAGCCAAAGTGTTTCCACTGCACCTTGACCTGTGCGATGGTTATGTTCATGAGTAGGGTCTCCTTCCTATCTCTTATGCATTGAGGTTATAGCAGTAATTCTCCCTTTATTTCCACTTGAATGACGGTCCAGTCAATAATATGATTAGAATCATGTACATATTTCTTTAATAATGAAACATGGAAAACATCATGTGTCTTTACTATGGGAGGGAGTGCTAGCATATATGCTACAGGTCCCACTCTATCCAATATTTCAAAGGGTCCACAACACTGAGGTGCCATATTGGCACAATCTCCCATATTCAAGGAGATTTTCCTAGGTTTAACTCGGAGATACACACGATCCTCTGCTTTGAATTCTCTAGGAGTTCTTTCTCTGTCTGCATAACTCTTCTTTCTATCCTGGGCTATTTTCATATTCTGTCTAATATGAATTACTTTTCGTTCCATTTCCTTTAGCATATTTGGACCGATTGTGATTTTTTCCATTGGGTTATTCCTGCTGATTTGAATATTTCATTTCCTTCCACAGAGGGCGTCAAAAGGGCTCATTTTCAACGACTCTTGATTAACATTGTTGTAGGAAAATTATACTAGTGGTAGGTAGTCTTCCGACTTCTTGGTTTGATGCATTACATGTATACTCAGCATGTCTTCTAACACTTGGTTTACCCTCTCTTTCTGTCCATTATTTTGAGGGTGATAGGTTGTACTAAATAGCAATTTTGTTTCAAAACCAACAAACAGAGAATTCCAAAAGTTTGAAGTAAATTTTGTGTCTCTGTCGGATATAATTTCCTTAGGCATGCCATGCAATCTAAATTTCTATTTCATGAAAATATAGACAATATCTATTTCCTTGCAAGTTGACTTGATGGGAGTGAAGTGAGCAACCTTGCTCAGTTTGTCCACAACTACCATGATGGTGTCGTTATGTTTGGTTGATTTTAGTAGCCCTGTGATGAAATCCATGGAGATGGTTTCCCATTTCCATTTTGGAATTGGTAGAGGTTGCAATAGCCCTGTTGGGTGTTGGTGCTCTGCCTTAAACTGTTGATATTATAGACACTTAGCTAAGTAATCAAGTATGTCCTTTTTCATTCTGGGACAATAAAATAGTCTCCTAGTGGTCGTGATCATTTTCTGATAACCATGATGACCAATATATGGTATTTTATGCAGTTCATCCATTATGAACCTCTTCAAGTCGTCACAATATTAAATATACAATCTACCTTTTTAAGTTAGCATGCCATCATTAAGCATATGATAGACTTCATACTTTATCCCTATGGGCTCTTTCTTTAAGTATGATGTCATGGTCTTGAAAAATGCATATGTTTCTTGTGCAATTTTGACTCTCTCTTTGATGTCTGATTCACTAGCTCTTACAGCTTCCAAGTGAACCACTTTCATACTTCTACTAAGGGCATCAACCACCCTATTCTTCTTTTCTTTGATATGTTTGATTTCAAAATCAAACTCACTAAGGAGAGCCATCCACCTAGCTTGTCTAACATTGAGTTTTGGTTGGTCAAACAAATATCTCAACCCACTATGGTATGTCATAAGCACAAATATTCTACCTAATAGGTAATTCCTCCACATTTTTAAAGAGAGTACTATGGAATCCAATTCCATATCGTGGGTTGCATAGTTGACTTCATGCTCATTCAAATTTTTTGGATTCGTAGAAAATCACATGTCCTTCTTGCATAAGGACTCCTCCAAGCCGTTCCTTGCAGGCATCTGTACACACAAGGAAGTCCTTGTTTGGGTCTACAATCTTCAACACATGCACATTGGTTAGAAGGAATTTGAGCTCTTGAAATCTTTCTTCACATTTTGATGTCCAAATGAATTTAACCCCCTTTTTCTGAAGGGAAGTGATTGGGAAACCATTCCTAGAAAATCATTTTATGAACCTCCTATAGTACCCTGTTAGGCCCATAAAGGATCTGATATTAGATACATCCTTTGGGGTAGGTCAATCCATAATAGCTTTAATCTTGTTAGGATCAACTGCCATCCCTTCTTTAGAAATAGCATGGCTTAAGTAAGGGACTTGCTTCTGGAAAAACTCACACTTACTAAAGTTAGCATATAGTTGTTGTTCTCTTAGTACTTGGAGAACTAATTTGAGATGTTCTTCATGCTATTCCCTATTCTTAGAATATATTAGGATATCATCAATGAAAACCAATATAAACCTGTCAAAGAATTTACTAAGTACATTATTCATTAAGCACATAAAAGTGGTTGGTGCATTGGTTAGCCTGAATGGAACCACCACAAATTCATAGTGACCATACCTTGTTCTAAAGGTTTGTTTGGGGATGTACTCATCCTTAATTCGAACCTAGTGGTATCCATATCTCAAGTAAATATTGGAGAATATTGTAGCACCCCTTAATTGGTCGAACAAGTCATCGATCCTTGGTAAGGGATATTTATTCTTGATGGTCACCTTATTAAGTTGTCTATAATATATGCACAATCTGAGTGTGCCATCCTTCTTTTTCACAAACAAGGTTGGTGCTCCCCATGGAGACACACTAGGACGAATGTAGGATTTTTCCCACATCTCCTTTAGCTATAGTTTGAGCTCAACTAGCTCTGGTGTACTCATTATATAGCATTTTCTAGACATTAACACCACTCCTAGCACAAGTTCTATTGAAAAGTCAAAGTCCCTTCTCAGAGGTAGACCTATCACCTCTTATGGGAAGAAATATTTATACTCTCTTAATATGGTATGGTCCTCTAGACTGGGTTTGTTGTTCTCAATAGAGTTCAACACTTGTATTGCATACAAGGGACATCCCTTTCTGCAATACTTCTTCACTTGGAGGGTTGATATTTGTCTCACTGAGATAGGATTTTGAATCCCTTGTAGGATTATTCTTCTCCCTTCTCCATCTTCACACTCCAAAGTATTATTGTAACCGTCCAACTTGGTTTTATGGGCATCCAACCAATCCATGCTAATCAATAGGTCATAAGATCATAAAGGGAGTATGTTTAGGGTTTCTTGGGTGGGTAATCCATTCATTATTAATTGGCATGCTAGTATGACCTATCTTACCTTTATTTTGGTTCCAGTGGCTAGTTGTAACAACCATGATTTAACATTTTTAACTTGTTGCAATTTATATTTCTCAAAAGTTTGAGGGGATATATAACTCAAATTAGAACTAGGGTCAATTAAAATGGAAACAGGATGGTTGGCAATCACACCTTCCATCTCCACCACTGAAGCTTGGTGATCAACTTGTCTATTATCCAAGACTGCATAAATTTGTGGCATGCTCTATTGGCATAGGGGTAGACCCAGGGTTCAACTCTTACAGTGCACCAACAAACCCTAACTACTGGCCCTTTCAGAAACACTTGCCAAGCAGATGTAGTCTCACCAGAAGTAGCAATAGGAGGTTTCAGGACATAGGTTTATACAACCAGAGGAAATGCAAAGTGATTCCAAAACACAACGCATCAATCTAGATATTCTTTACCACTCTTATGATTGCTTCAAGAAGTTATATATCTGATCTAACAATCATGCAGTAACAGTATAACAGATAACAAATAACACATCTTCAACCACAAAGACAATAAGATATATGTGGTTCACCCTCTCCCTAGGGATATGTCCACATAACTGTGTTTCTTGATTTATTAGGTCAAAACATAAATTTCTATATCCACACTTAGCTTCAGATCTTCTCTCTTTCTCTTCCCTTCCTGCGCACCCAGCTGCAGGGTTTATCTTCGCACCCAACTGAAGATCCAAAATATAGACTCAATATTTCTCTCAACAATAATAACAAACAATAACCAACAATGAACATCATATGAACTAACAATTGAGAAACCCTCTCGACTCTCCTAGACCTTTATTTATACATTACATGACTCTCGGACAACCTTAGACTAAATCATAGGTGTCAAAACCCTAGGTGACAAAAACCTAGGTCCACATGACCCACATTTTTGGGCCTTCACCAGCTTGTCCTTCCTCCTTTTCCATGAGGTGCTCCAAATTATTCGTTGGTGTCTTCTTCCGCTTGCTGAGTTGTCCACGATCCCTCTTCTATTCTTATTTATCTTCCTTGATCTTCTCTTCCAACGACTAGATTTTCCTTTACTTTTCTCATTTTCTTCTTCTTTACCCACTTCAACCCTTCCTCAGTTTATGTGCCTTCCACATAGTTCGTACTTCATCTTTCTTCTTCCTTAATATTCTCTTTCTTCCTTAATACATAACCAAGGTCCAATAGGCCCCCAACACTCACATGTGACTCATCTCGAGTCACTGCCAGATTAAACCTTTTGTTTTACTTCGACTGCAGACTGCGCGAAGCAACTTGTGCTTTCTGCCCTATCCCTCCCTATCATGTGTAGACTGTCTTTTCTGTGTTTGGTACCCAGTTTCAACTACACCCGGTACCTAGACCCTTCTTCCTTTGATTTTACTGAGAGTTGTGAGGCAGCTGGTTGTCACAATACAACTTCAACCGGCTCCTGTTCACTAAACCATCCTTCCATTCTCCCTTAAGAGATTTCAACTACGCAGCTCTTCCTTCTGTAACATAGGAAACCTCAAATGGTCTGATCCAATGTGTCATGAACTTCCTTGGATGCTTCATGAACTTGTTGTCATATAATAGTACCAAATCTCCTTGTTTAAATGATTTCCTCTTGATATCTTGGAAGGATCTACCAACAACCCCTTCTTACACACAATATTCCCTAGCAGCACTCCAAAGGGTGAGAAGAAAATGCACTTTTTTAGATTCAGGGCAATCTAATATTGTCTACACTTGTGTAACATTAATCTCAAGCATTCAATATGATCCTTCATTACATTAAAAACAGTCCAATCATCAAAGTATGCTTCCAAGAATTTGTGTAAAAATTCCTTAAATGCTTCGACCAACACCCTGGAAAAGATGGTAGGTGGATTCTTCAAGCGAAAAGGCATCACAATGTACTGAAAAGAACCCCATTCTGTTGAAAATGTGGTCTTATGCCTATCCTCCTTAACAATTTTGGTCTGGTGATAGCTTGAAAAACCATCTGTAAAGGAATAGAATTCTTGTCCTCCTACATTAACTAGGACCTCATCAATAAATGGTGTAGGAAATGGATCATGTAAACATGCATCATTGAGTTTCCTTAGATCTACACAGATTCTGATTTCTCCTGACTTCTTATCTTGGACCACCATAGGGTTGATCCATTCAGATTCTTCAACTGGTTCTATGATTCAATCTTAACTTTTTGCTTATAATTGGGATTCAGTCTGTAGGGTCTTTGCTTGACGGGTCTTGCATTTGGTCTAAGAGGGATCTTCATTTCCCCCATGGGCCCTTTAATTTCATTCATGTCTGTGAACTTGGGTGGAAATAAATCTTGATATTCATGCAATAGTTATGTGATATTGCTAATAGTAGCATCATCCCAATAGTCTCCAACATTTTCTAATTTAGGTGTTTTCTTTATTCCAATATTAACCTTCTTAATTTGAATGGGTTGTCCAATAAAAGGTAATTCAATCCTTGGCCCTTCTATGTCCCTCTGTCCTTTAGTTTCTGCGATGTTTACATTCCTAGGATCATCATCTTCATCAACATTAATATTATAATAAACCAATAATCTTTGAAGAGGTGCAGTCCATTCATCCTCTTCTTGCTCAAAATGGAGGTTAGGTGCCTCCTCAAAGACATTTTGTCTTACAATTTGTAAAGCCTGATCTACTGTGGGGTACTGACCCTCAAATAAAAACGTATCTATAAAGTTTGAAGTCATACCTAATCAATTTGAAGTGGCTAAGCACAGTTCTTCTTGAAGATACCATTTTATAGGTGTAGTATCTAAAGTGTTTATGAACTTATGTACCCAATGTTCTTTAGGAATATTGCTCCAGGCCTCCTCACAACTTCGCACATGGTTCTTAGGAAAACTCTAACCTATGTACCAAACTTCGCATCCCTCTACTTGGTCTAAAAATCACACTGCCATCAAGGTGCGACATTGTACCCACTTCGTGATGTTATTCTTGTGTATTCCCCACCATCTAGCTAGTATTTCTTTCAATGCTTCATCCAATGCCAACATCCTCTATTGTAATGGTACAATTTCCTAAAATTCAGCTAGAAATGTCTCTAAATGATTCAGGCCATCAAATGTAGGGAGATTACTTACTTTTGTGCCAATCCAGTGAACTGCTCTGGTCAATCTGGCACATCTCCATGTAGAGACTTCGTACATTCTATTCTGCCAATTCTCCAATGCTTCTTCTGAATCTGATGAGCATGCACTTTCACTTCACCAACTTAGATTTCCATGTGTTGTGGGATTAATATAATCCTATTGTCTTGTTGTCAGTTTGTAGATGTTTTCTAGCTCATAGGTGTGGTCTTCTTCTCTTATCGGTTTTGTGTATCTGCAACCCTCATCAGGGTCAAGAGGTGAAATGACCTTAAGTCCATTACCCTCAAATGTCATTCTTCTCTTATTTAGGTCAATAACAGTCGAATTGTTGAAATCCCAATCAATTCCTAACAACGCAGGATAAGGACAGTTATCATCAACAATCTTAATCACTTTGAATTATGCAAATGTCCTTACCCCATTGACGTCTACAGGGACATTATCTAGTCTTCCAAAGGGTCTCACCATCTTCTTATTAGCCATCCTGAGCCTGATAGGAGAGTAAATCAATCTAGGTTTTCCCATTAGTGCCCAAGTCTGTTGTGTCATAACATTTACCTCTGATCCCAAGTCAAGGACTACATAGTCCATGTTGTAGTCTCCAATCTGAGTACTAAGGTGCAATTCCTTGTTTGTCCTTATTTTCCTTGATACTTGATTCACAACTCTACTCAGCATAGGGTCTATTCTCCCAATTTCATACTATCTTACTAGGTGTTGTAACTCATGCACAACTTTCTCATCTTTAATCAAATTGATGCAAGTATACAAGAATTCCATGAGCTTGCTTACCTCTTTTCCTTGTCTAGATAGAGCAGACTGATCAAATGTTGGTGGCATTTCAAATTCCCTTACTTCTGGTTGTACCTTATATGAAGAATCTTTTTCTCCTACAAATTATTTCCTTGCTTATTCAAAAGTATGCCTCTCTCTCCTTGGATCAAACAACTGTGCTTTCTCTACATCTCTTCTGATCCCTGATCCTTTTGCAATATTTCCTAGAATCACCCTATATTCTCCTATAACAACGCCTCCTCTATTAATAACAATGAATCTGGGGTCCTCACTGTGAGGTTCTGCTGATATCAATTGGACTTGTTGGTTTCCTCCTCATCTCTCCTAAATTTTGGCTAACAATACTGGACAATCTTCGATGACATGATCAAATGAGTTGCAATGGTTGCAAGTAGTATAAGGGTTCTGAAAATCCCTTGCCAAATGTCTTGGATGTGCGCAGTTATAGCAAATAATCTGGACTCTACCTCGACCCATACCTCCTCCTCATCCTCTTCCTATGAATCCACCACGAGGGTTGAAGTTTCCTCTTCCTGGGGAGTTGAAATGCGCATTATTTCCTTCTTGTTGTGTTTCTCCTTGAGTCCTATATGTATCCCTTGATATTTCATGCATGAGATCATAAGCCCTACAATCCTTCTCATCATGCCCCATAGATTTGCAGAATGTGCAATAAATATTGGTAGGTGTCTGGACATATTTCTGCATATAATAACATTCACCAGGGCAATGTCTATTTCTACATACCTCACACCATGGTAGAGTGGCTTTCTTCAAAGGGATAGGTGCTCCTAAGGATAGGTATTCATGAAATAGGGGACAATTCTCTTTGTCATGGCCCTTTTCTTTACATCTGATACACCAGATATCTTATATTTTTTCCTTTCCTTTGTCCTTCTTCATATCTTTGACTTGTAAGGATAAACTAGGTAATTGATTTAAGATCTAACTCATACCTGGACTGGATTCTCCTACAGGGGTTTCTTCTAGTTTCATGGTGATCTCCAATACTTCATCCCGTGAAGAAACTTTCTGTTGCATCAGAGGAACTCTGATATGTGGTAGAAGGGAAACGATGAACCATTCTTTATTCTGTTTGTCTGGGATATGAAAACTTAAACGACCTGTCAGGGTCTTAAACCTCTGATCAAACTCCCAAATAGGTTCAGTGACCTTTTGCTTGATTTCCTTCAACTATGTAATGAACTGTGACTCCAACTTAGGCTTCTTGAATTCTTCACTCAGCGTAGTCTTAATATACCAGTTTAAAGCGCGATCCCTCAAGGTAGTACTAAACTGAGTTCTCTTAATAGATTCATCGATGACTTTCTTAATGCTCTAGACAGCTTCACATAAGAACTAGTGTTGGTCAGGATCTTCAGATCCATCTCCACTAAATATGGGTGACCTCATTTCATAT
This sequence comes from Picea glauca, assembly GCA_000966675.3. Taxonomy (NCBI): domain Eukaryota; kingdom Viridiplantae; phylum Streptophyta; class Pinopsida; order Pinales; family Pinaceae; genus Picea; species Picea glauca. The sequence goes on from JZKD02S0215096.1 coordinate 224,359, forward strand.
GCCTAGAACTTCCTGGTTTTCTCGACTGAGTATGTGCTAAACTACTTGTAGCAGTACTCTGATTTCTCTGGCTACTCTGGTTACTTTGGTTACTTAATGTTGTTAAAACAACAGGAGGAGTAATAGTACTTACCTCGATAGTAGGTGAAGTTCTTGAAGTTTCTGGTTCCCCTCGGTGTAGTTCTTCAATCTCTACTTCCTCCTCCCTTGCATAATTTGAATGCTCTTCATCCGATAGCTCTGGTTCTTCTCCACTATAGAATCCCTCGTCTCCATAATTCTACTTAAACAGGTTCGCAAGAGGAATTTCTTTAAATTATCTCCCACTGCGCGTGTGTACAGCCTCTATGTCACTGTCGTTGTCTGAATTCTTGAACATTAGCTTTACTATATCTTCAGGATATTCTTCTCGTGCAATAGCATCTTAATTCTCATCTTTAAAAAGTGTAGAAATTTTCCTCTAGGTCCCTTAAAGAAATACCTCTCTGCTTGACTATATGATTCTACTCTATCAATAGCGAACTCAGTAATGTAGCCTCAAATAGTTTTATCAAACCAGAGATCCACTGCTCTAGACATAACATTATTGACTCTCTTGACTTTCTTGATTAGCGTTGTTGTCCAAACCACAGGTGGTCTAGATCTGATCTCAAACTGGGTGTCTTCTAATCTGGCTAACCACTCATTTAAATCCTTATTAACTCATGTAAAGAAACTTTTGTGCATGTCTGTAAAGATGTACCTCCCAACCAGTCTTTTGTATTGTTTCTAGGGTTCTTGTTCTGAACTTCGGCGAAGTCTCTTTCTTGTTCTTCTATCCACTTCTGAATTTATATCTTTGATGGAAACCACCTTGACATTCCCTCAAGAATATATTGGTCCCAACAATGGAACCATTTTTTGGCACAAGGGAAGACCTAGGGTTCAACTCTTACAACACACCAACAAACCCTAACTACTGGCCCTTTTGTAAATACCTACAAAGTAGATGCTCACTTGAAGTAGCAATAGGGGGTTGCAGGACATAGGTGTCTACAACTGGAGGAAATGCAAAGTGATTCCAAAACACAACACAACAATGTAGATATTTTTTACCACTCTTATGCTTTCTTCATGAAGTTATATCTCTGATCTAACAATCATGCAATAATAGTATAAAAGATAACAAATAACACAACATCAACCACAAAGACAATAAGATATACGTGGTTCACCCTCTCCCTAGGGCTATGTCCATAGAACTTTGTTTCTTGATTTATTAGGTGAAAACATACAGTTATATCTGCACACTTAGCTGCAGATCTTCTCTCTTTCTCTTCCCTTACTATGCACCCAGCTGTAAGGTTGATCTTTGCACCCAGCTGAAGATCCAGAATACAGAATCAATATTGCTCTCAACAACAATAACTAACAATGAACATCATACGAATGAATAACTGAGCAACCCTCTCGAATCTCCTATCCCTTTATTTATACATTACATGACTCTCGAACAACCTTAAACTGAAGCCTAGGTGTCAAAACCCTAGATCCAAAACCCTAGGTGCCAAAACCCTAGGTCCACATGACTGACATTTTCGGGGCTTCACCATCCTGTCCTTCCTCGTTTTCCGCAAGGTGCTCCAAAGTATCCATTGGTGTCTTCTTCCATTGCTGAGTTGTCCACGATCCCTCTTCTTTGTTGCTTTATATTCCTTGATCTTCTCTTCCAACGACTAGCTTTTCCTTTACTTCGCTCCTTCTTTTCTTCTTCTTTACCCACTTCGACCCTTCCTCAGTTTATGTGCCTTCCACGTAGTTCGTACTTCATCTTTCTTCTTCCTTAATCTTCGCTTTCTTCCTTAATACATAACCAAGGGCCAACATGCTCCTAGCCACATCATTGACTGTGGTATCCTTTTGGATGTTGTAGAGTCTCCTATTTTTAGGTTTCCTATGTGGATAGTCCCTTGGCGTATGTTCTTCTCCACAACCCCAACATTTCAAGGGTTTTTTCTTTGTGTTATCAGTCATACTTAGGGTTTTTTCGAATAGTTTATTTCCACTCTGGGGTGGAAATTTTTGTTGATACACACTTCTAGTAGGAAGGCTTGTCCTAGAGCCTTTCCCATGGTTCTTAAATCTTGAGGGTTTAAAACAATTCTTCTTGAATCCCAAGTTGTTTTTCTTCTTCCAGTCTTTATGGGGTTCTATCTTATTCTTGAATTTCTCATAGTAATACCTTGCCTTTTGAAAAGTATCTTCTAAAGTCATTGGCTCATCAAACTTAATTATTTCCCAGTAAGACTGAGGTAGTACACTTATAAATCGTTGCACATTTACTTTTTCATCCTTTATGTAGTGCACATACCTCATGAGCTCAAGAATTTTTTTGATATATTCATCTATGGTGTGTTGTCTCAGCTTGAGTTCATACAACTCCTTGGTCTTCCCATCAAAGTAATTTTCTGACAGATACTTCTTTTTGAATTATCTCTCAAATTATTTCCATGACAAGTCATTCTCATGGACTCCTTTCACATTCCTAAGGTCCTCCCACCAAATGGAAGCTTTCCCATTCATGTTGAAAATGGCTATCCGAGCCTTTAAGTTTTCAGAGTAGTCATGGACTCTAAAGTACTTCTTCAAGCCAAGTAGCCAAACTTTTGCTTTTTCCTCCTCCTTAATATCTCCATCAAAGGTAGGTGGTTTGGATAGCTTGAACTCTTCAAGGTCATGACTCTTGGATTCTTTCCTCTTCTTTCTTCTTGTCTAGGAATGGGAACTAGTTTTTCCACTAGAATATCCCTTGGAGTTGTCAGTGTTCTCAAAGGAATATTTTGGTGAGTGTCTCTTGGCTCTATGTTGGGCCTTCCTTGAGGTTCTCCTTCTAGTGTAGCCACTTTCCAGATCATGCTTTTGTTTCTTAGGTGGACTTGGAGTTTTCTTAGTATGATGTTTGTCCACATGACAGGAAGCTAGACCATGTTGCAATTGTCTTTGTATGTCGAATAGGCTTTGCAGTAAGACTGCATTAATTTCGGTCTTCTTTTCCTGTTCTTTTATCAGCCTTTCATTGTCATCCTTACAACTCTGTAATTATTCCATTAGGCTTCTTATAGTTTCGGTAAAATATGGAGGGGTTTCCACTGCCCTCCTTTCATCATATTCTTCCTCTCTATTGTGGGAGCTTTCCCCCAACTCATGGTGTGTCACCATCCCTTATGTTATAGTTTTCCTATTGTTTACTAACTGCTTGAGTGTTGGTAAAACATTTTATTTTAGTTAATGATCTATTAATTTATGAACAACACGTATCATTGCAAAATGAAGTCATCTTCTTTATTTGGAAACATTAGCAATATTCAATGCAGATTTCCAAAACATCTATCAACTGTAGAAGGTTTCATTTCTCTCTTTAGTAGAGGTTTAGATAAGCTTCTTATAGAAGGGGGGAAGGTAGGGTGTTACCCCTTAAATTTATTTAACAATATTTTTTTTATGCGACTCGTGCATGAACCCAAGCAGGGCAAGTGTTGTTTCCATTCTCTGATACCAATTTGTAACACACCCGACCCCTAAGAACTCTTTTAAGGGATGGGGAATCACAATTTCATTTTTCCTTAACTATTTCAATCCCAACACTGGGCTATCCACTGGAATTATGCTCATCACGAGCTTCCTCACGGTTACCACCATACCAAAATCTGAGTTCTGAATCACAATGTATTGCCTCCCATGGCTCTTCGAGCATTATTAGTCATGGATCACGTGAGACCATCTCATTCATATTGTTTCCACTATTTCGACATCTATGGTGGAAGTCCACCCATTTATCAATCCAACGGCAGTTCGTATTCCTTATTCAACACATAGGATAGAGGGGTGTTCGACGTTCAACTCTGAACACCCCTTTTTATTTCTATGTGCGCATTCCCCAAAGTCCTGAAATCTGAGAACTCTCAAGGTGTTTCCATGTAGTTCTAACCTTTGGCATTCTGGCTTGTTCTCAACACTACACCTCAAACCTCCGAAGTCCTAGAGACCCAGACTCCTGAAGGGTCCCCACTAACCTTTGACCGAGCATTCATGCGCCAGGTGGATGACACATGACAGGCCAGGAGTGACGTGTGTCCTTGTCAGGGGGTGACACGTGTCATGTTCTAAGGGTATTTTAGGGTCTGTGAGAAGTACAAGTTTGGATAACACGTGGCATACATGACAGGGGTCCATGTCACCCTGGGTGACGTCGATGGGCCATGTCAGTCTAGGACTAGAAGCCTCTGGGGTTCCTAGCTTCACCTACCTATCGAACCTCCCGGAGCTTTGAAGTCTAAAGTTTCCGCCAGTTGTCTCCCAATACCCTTAGATCCCATGGTCGAGGTGTGTCCACATGGATCCATGAATCTACAGTGGATAGGAGTTGTAGAGATCGGGGGAAGAATTATCATCCATGCAGGTTTGACTTCTGCAATCCTCCTATACCGTTGATCTATATATCTAGCAAGATCAATGGTTGGAATCAATTCCATCATAGGAGAGCAGTTTCTAATGTGAAAATCAAGAAAGGAAATAAACATCAGGCTAGTTGGGACTCCGTAATCATCCTTGATCATAGATCTCCACACCGATTCAAGCACGACCATCAATCCTTGATAGGAGGTTAGTGCTAGTGCACCCTTGCACGTGGAAACGTACTAGATAAGAAGGAACATGCAGGTGGGTCCCGCATATTCCTCTCACCAAATGAACCAAGCAGTGAGTGCCAGGTGTGATACACGACAAGCCCGAGGTGACACGTGGCCCTTTAGTGGGTGACACGTGTCACACGTTAATGGGCCTATGTGGTTTGCGAAACACACAAATCTAGGTGACACATGGCATGTTACTTGTGGGTCCATTTCACCCTGGCTGACATCAGCAAGCCACGTCACCCCAGACAGACAACCCTCTAACATCCCTCAGATCTCACGATGGAGATCCATCCACGTAGATCCATAGATCTACGACCTTTGTTTCTTTGCAACTTCGGCCCTCAGAGGGGTTTGGTCGTGTAAAATTCTCATTTCTCCCGGAGTAGTCAATGTTGAATTGACCATGTAGTATATCTGACGATCAGAGAGGGATCCATAGTGTCCTCGAATCAACGGTCCCTATCACTTCGTCCTTCGGTGGTTCGACCATGTATTATATTCTTTTTTATAGCATTTGATTTAGATAAATAATGGTATCCCACTCCTAATGTCCTTATATAGGTAATTTATAGTGTCTTTTAAGTATTTTTTGATAAAAATCTACTTAACGCGTATTTACTATGCTATCCAAATCATCCATGAATGTTATTGGCATTGCAGCGTTAGTTGATGAAACAAAATATGTAAATTTCCTAATTGTTTGATTAGATGGTATCTCAATTATAGTCCTATAAGATCAATGCATAGCAATCGATTTGAGAAATACCACACAATTGTGTAGTGTGACTACACTACAAACTATTAATATTTAAAAGTATTTTAATTTTGAATTTTTTTTTTTTTTTTTAATATAACTATTTTCTTTTAGCACATGATACCATAAGTCTTGAGAAAAATCTATTTGGTTTGGATCGCAATGGTTCATAAGGTGTCTTTGAGGGGTGATACTATAATTTCAAGGAAAATATAACACCTTATCAAATGTTTATTACAATAATGTAATGGATGGCATGGTATCTTTCCACTCATAGAATCTTGAACTACAAAGAAAGATGGAACATTATATTGTTATATAAATTTTATTAAGATGAAAAATTTCATCATGGTCATGATGGAATTGTCGAAATTTAACGATGTTATCCTTTTTCACTAAAATTTTCAACACATAGTGATATAGTTAGTGCAACAACACAATTTACAATTAAGATTTCCAATATTTTAGCTTGGGAATTATTACTATATTTTTTTATTATAACTATTATTTTAGCGCACTACATATGTTCATAACAAGATACATGGTTTGGAGTACAATAGTTTGTGAGGTATGTCAAGAGATATTATAATTTAAAGGCAAATACAATACGGTGCAAGGTGTTTATTATGAAAATACTAAGGATGACATGGTATCACTTATAGAATAGGTGGTATAAAAAAGGTGGTACATTATTGTTGGATACAATTTTATCGAGATGAAGAATGGTATCTAGAGTGTAATGGCATTGTTATAGGTGAATGATTTTTTTTTACCTTACCACTCTGTAACGTCCCCACATCAAAATTTTGAACTCTGGTACTACTCTGCAATGATTCAATATTTGTTTTCTCCATGTCCATTTGAATCTATACCCTCATCACCTATATTGTCATACATACTTCTGACCATATCTTCATGGTTGTAAGTTCTTTGTACATCTTCCATGCCTCTATTTTCTACATTGATTCTGTACTGATCAACTTGTTGTTAACTCTGCTAAATGTGCAGGAAACAAGATTTGTTAGAATAAATAGTTTATGAAATCATAAATACTATGCACATTATGTTCCATAAGTGAATCATAATCCTTTCTTTTGATTACTAGTGAATTTGATAGCTTCATTCAAAATTCTAGGTGAATATTTGGATTCCTTTGTCCAGGATTTTTCTTCCTTTTTGTTGGTTGTGGAGCCTGATTATCTTCCTGATTCAGAGGTCCTTTCTTTCAGCCATGTTTATACCCCATGAAGTATTTACACCCCAGAAGTATGTACACTCTTCCACGCGGGGGAGTGCAAAGGGGGGGTACCCCCTCTGCGGGGTCCGGGGGGGCTACCCCCCCGGCTAGGGGGTCTAGGGGCAAGCGGGCCCCCAACGAGGGTTTGGGGGTGAAGCCCCTGAAGAAAAAATTGCCTTGTAAAAGTATATTGTAATTTCATTGTAAATCTAGACCGTTCATTATAAGGTCGCAGATCTAACGGTAGAGATTATGTTAGGGTTTTTTTCCCTAGAAGGCAACCCTCTTTTATGAGGGAAATGTATCGCGGCAATGGTGGATGGTGAATATTGTATTATGAGAGAGGAGACTGTGAGAAAAAGAAGAGGAAGTTACAACAGGTTTTGTTGTAGGTTGTATCCCTTCATTTGCTGGATAATAATAAGGGAAGGACCTGGCAATTTCTCTGGTGGATGTAGCCCACACTGGGTGAATCACGTAAATCTATGTCTCTCTTGTATTGTGTGTCTTATGTGTTTTGTTTCTGCATTTGTTTTATTTTATTGCTCTGCGGTCCTATTTTTCTAACAATTGGTATCATAGCATAAGGTAACTCGTAGGAAAAGAGGGTTACTGGTTCGAGTGGGAGCAATGTCGGAAGATGGAAAGTTTAGGGTTGAGAAATTTAACGGCCAAAACTACCAGTTATGGAAGATGCAGATGGAAGACTATTTATATCAGAAGGATCTATTCCTACCATTGAGTGGAGTAGCAAAGAAGCCAGGGGCCATGAAGGATGAAGAATGGGAGATTCTTGACAAAAAGGCTCTAGGAACGATACGACTGATCTTGGCAGCATCGGTGGCTTTCAATATTTCGAAAGAAAAGACAATGAAGGGTTTGATGGACGCGTTGGCCAAATTGTATGAAAAACCCTCGGCGTCGAATAAGGTATTTCTAATG
>JZKD02S0215096.1:235144-250221 GCA_000966675.3 Picea glauca
GTGGACGTAGCCCACACTAGGTGAACCACGTAAATCTGTGTCTCTCTTGTATTGTGTGTCTTATGTGTTTTGTTTCTGCATTTGTTTTATTTTATTGCTCCGCAGTCCTGTTTTTATAACACTTTTTTCTCTCATTTTCTTTCTTTCAAATCTCGCGTGTATACCAATTCTATGTTATACACCCAAATTCATCATGTGCACATGATCTACACATGCAATACCAAACGCACATACAACACACCAATATTCAGTGTGCACAAATTCTATATCAAGTACTAATATTTAGCACGCTCAACTTTCGAGTTCCACGCATCATTATCTAGTGCGCACAAATTATGTGTCACACATCATTACTCTGCAAAAATTACAGCTTTTTTGTGCACCATGTCAACATTCACCATACAACCTGTCACACCCAATACTCAATGCGCATCTCCAATTTTGCCCCATGCAACACTAATATTCCATGCACACCAACACTATGCACCTGCCAATATTTTTCTCTTTGCGGTGCTCATATTCAATGCACACTCATTGTGCATCACCAATACTCAATGTGCACGCCCTACACACTATTAATATGCATGCACCCATCAATTCTACATGGCATCCATATTCATCGTGGACGTAATGCAACCCCATATTATGTGTTATCTACCAATTCTAAACCCCACAATTCCAATATTCAGTCTGCACACTCCACACACTGATATCTTTCGTGCACCATAAGTCCTACACCATGTAGTGCCAAAATTTAGTATGCACACACTACGCACTAATACTTAACGCACATGAGTCATTTCTTCACTCAGCTGACTTGTCCATATTTTCAATTTGCGGCCCCGCAACCATCATAAAAATGCCTGTCTCGCCAACTTCATGTTGATATCTAGCCCATACAAGTCCAGTGTTGAACCAAAAGATCTCATACAACTTTGTAACATCCCTTCATCAAAATTTTAAGCTTTGATACCACTTTGTAACATCCCTTGCTCTGATACCACATTGTAATGTATCTAGCCTCCTAGTTGAGTCTCGTTACCACGTTGTAAATTCTTCACTACCGCAAATCTCTAGATAAAGATCTAATAGAAATTATTTCTTATGTGGAAGCAACTCATTGAAACCAACAATACACACAATTTTCCTTGTGCTACGCACAACTATGTTTTCCTAGTATGCGCAAATTGGTCTCGTACCGCGTGTAACCACTATGTCTTAGCAATTTTACGTGCTCAACTGTCATTGTGTTGGTTGTGTCGAATGTCCCTCAGCACGCACGACATTTCTAGCTTTCTTTTAGAACCCATATGCTTAATGTTTAAGTTACTTAATAGATAGTGACTTTAACAACGAAATAAACTCATAATACAACTATGGGCACAACCATTCCTATGTTGTGCACAAGGTATGTCCCATTTGCGCACATAATATTCCAGGCCTTGCCTCAAAATCCTATGACCGTTACCACGAAATTATTTAATAGGAAACACTTAATAACTACCAAGATCTACATCTATAACCGTTATGCAAAACTAACAATACATGCACAACCCAGCCTAATTATGTACCAATTCCATAAATATAAATAGCATAACCATTCACAAGTTGAACAATATATAAACACATATAAATTATCATGGTCCATGCCCTGCATATGAAAGAAACATGTAGTTCTACAACATTTATAATCCACACACAAGTATATATATACCGTTATAACACATACTATATTTAACATGTATATTCACACTAATCAAAGAATACTACACATAAGAAGACACTTATCTTTTGTTGTAATCCACCAACTGTGCGCAGACCTCAAACGTTCCTCCTAGCACATAGACTCTGCCGCTTAGAAATATCAACAACAAGTCACACCTGAGTTGGGGCTTAAACTCCACAAATACAAGATTCCTAATCCAAACTAAAATTGTTTAACTAAATTAATCAACACTTATCTCTTTTGTTGTTTATTATTATGCTATCAATGTACTTTTATGTGTTATGATTACATGAATAGAAATGGAAATGGAATTTGCAGTTGATGATATGGTGGAAATATTTTTTGAGGATGACATGCTCGGTAACAATAATACTTAAATCAATAAGGAAGGAATAAAATTCAATTTCCAAGTATTAAAAAAACTAGATTGAGATTTTTCTTATACACTCTTAGGATCAAATTTCCTACAAGAAGAGGAGGGAGGATTCACATTTTGGAATAAAAGTGACGAACCGTGTAGCCCCAACTAAATGGATGTACTTCAACATATGATGTTGAAACCTCTACAAATATAATTTGTGTACCACCATTAGCCATAACAAATGATTCCTCTACATATAGATATTTGTATACTGAAGATATCAATGTTTTTTTATTGTTGAGAAATAAATAGAGGGAAGCAAGAATAAAACTCCTAAGAATATTATTGGTAATAAATAGGGATGCTTTTCTAGACAAAGGAGCTAATGATAATGTATCTACATGATCTCATGTTACAAAAGATGTAGCAATACCAAATCTTGAAATTATATATATTGAATACTCTTTGTTGAATGTAAAAAATGTAAGTTTTTTAATCATTATGTTTTTAAATATCCAATAATACTCTTAACAAACATAGAAGGTAAGACAATTATAGTTCCATTCATTAAGTCGAAAGAAGTGGATCCAGCAAAATTATGGGGTTTAGTGGAATCTCTATGGGGTTTAGTGAAATCTCTAAAATAGATGCCAACACTTATATTGTTGGAGGATGGATCAATTATGGTTACAAAGAGGTTGTACAATTCCACCAAGTGTAGAAATAATGATTTAAATGAATTGTTGAAGAATATGATAGCAACGTTGAAGACATAAATCTTATCTTATTTTTACAAAATTGAAGTATTCTAGATATAAAATAGTATGCAGAACATAAATATTTTAGCTAGAAATTTCAGAGGAACAATGATATAATCAGAACAATACTAGAAGAACACCAGAAAGAGCACTTTGATTAATTATATCAATGTTCACTTGCCTCTTCAAGGGGGAAACCTCCAACAGAGAAAAGCTTTATTACAATACTATCCAAGCCAATATTTCTCATACCCTCTACTCCTATTTATATTAAATCTATCTATCCAAAAGAACAATCTAGAGGAAGATCCTTCTAGAAGAAGAAACTTCTATTAGGTCTTATTACATTTGACTTATTCTTCCTTATTTCTAGGCCTTATTAATATTGGCCTTTATTACATGGAATTATATTATTCTACCTACGTGAAGGGTTAGGGAGGTTAGGTCCCTAACATGCCCTCCCCCTTGAAGAACAGTCATGTCCTCAAGGCTTAAGATGAGGAAATTGTTGTAGAATGGTGGTCGACTCCCAGATGACATCTTCTAGAGTTGTATATTTCCATTGGACTAACACTTCCTTGATGGTGCACTGGCGAAGGTGACACTCTCGTTGGGCCAAAAATGTTTGTGGCTGCAACCATATGGAACCTTCTTCATCCAACTCGGGGAGACTAGTTTGAGTTTGGTACTTAGTTCCAATCACCTTCTTTAATCAAGAAACATGAAAACAGGATGGAGCTTCGACTAACTGGGTAGAGCCAACTAATATGCGACCGATCCCACCCTCTTCAGCACTGTATAAGAACCATAAAATTAGGGCGCAAGTTTCTAATAATGTGCAACTTTTAGTGAAGTATTCTTATAAGGTTGTAGTCGAAGAAACACCTGGTCCCCTTCAAAAAAATGTCATTCGGAATGACCTTTATCTACTTGTTGATTCATGTGATTCTAATCCATGACCAATTTTGTTTTTGAGGGAACGAAGAATAGCCTCGCGGACTATATGATTTTTGCAACCTATTGAACCTTCGAGACCCCTAGATGATATGAGAGAACCGATGGGGAATTTTGGCCATAGACTTCTTCAAAAGGAGTCTCATGAGTAGTTGTATGGTAAGATGTGTTGTACAACCATTCAGCTAAGGGTAACCATTGATCCCACCAATTTTTCCTCCTAGATGAAAACACCTCAAATATGTTTCCAAACACTTGTTGACAACTTCAGTCTGACCATCCTTCTAGGGGTGATAGGTAGTGTTGAGATGCAATTGGGTGCCCTGTAGCTTGAACAATTCTTACCAAAAATTGTTGGTGAAAGTGGGGTCTATGTTATATACAATAGAATTAGGCATGCCGTGAATATTGAAGATATTATCCATGAATATTTGAGCCAATGTGGCCGTTGTGAATGGATGTTGAAGAGCACAAAAATGAGCATATTTGGAGAGACGATCTATGACCACCATGATGACTGACTTATTGCCCGATTTATAGAATCCCACAATGAAATCCATAGAAATATCTCGTCAAATAGAAGGGGGAATCATAAGCGGTTGGAGTGTTCCCAGAGCTTTGATATTTTATCCCTTATTGCATTGATAGACCTCACATTCATCCACAAAGGTACGAACGTCCTATTTCATACCATCCCAAAAAAAAAGAACGTTTGACTCATTCATAGGTTTTGGTAAACCAAAAATGCCTGGTTGTGGGTGAGGCATGAAGTTAAGAAAGCACTATGGATTTAAGTTGTGATTGCTTGCATAAATACAAATGACCTTTGTAGTGAAGCTCTTCATTATGCCAAGAGTACCCCAGAGAAACTGAAGAATTTTATTGCAATTGGTGGAGAAGGATAGAAATTTTGGGGTCTTGCAGCCATTTTCGATGAACATCTTGGAGCCAATTTGGTACAATGAAGGAGAGGGAGAAAAGGGACCCATCATCTTCATATTTCTAGGAAAGAGCATCGGCCATGACATTTTCCTTTCCCTTCTTGTAAATTATCTCATAATCATAGCCAAATAGCTTGGTCACCCATTTTTGTTGCGTCGGGGATGAAATTCGTTGTTCTAGGAAAAATTGAGACTCTGATGATCAGTTTTGATTTGGAATTGTTGACCCACTAAATAAGGATGCCAGAGATCCATAGCATGTAGAATAGACAACATTTCCTTTTCATAAATGGATTGGCCCAAATGTTGTTCTAAAAGTTGTTTGCTAGTGAAGGCCAAATCACTTCCATATTGCATGAGGACGACACCAATTCCTTTCCCGGAAGCATCGCATTCCAATATGAATGTCTTTGTGAAGTCTGGAAGTGATAGGACAGGGATCGTGCACATAGCATCTTTCAAGGCTTGGAAGGCATGATCCGCAGTTGAAGTCCAAGTAAAATCATTCTTTTTAAAGAGAGAAGTGAGAGGAGATGCAAGTTTTCCATAATTCCAAACAAACTTCCAATAATATCCCGTTAAAGCTAGAAACCCATGCAAGATCTTAAGATTCTTAGGGTGATACCAATATTTCATAGAATTAATTTTCTTAGGATCCACTCAGACACCATCCTTGACGACAATATGACCTAGGTATTCCACTTCTGAGGCACCAAAGGCACATTTAGATTGTTTGAGGAAAATTTGGTGCTTAGAGAGTAGATCGAGACATTAATTCTCATGGAAGAGATGGGATGGCCAAGTTTTACTATAGATGAGAATATAATCAAAGAAAACTAAGACAAAATGAAAGAGAAAATGACGGAAGATATAATTCATAAGAATCTGGAAAGTGGAAGGAGCATCACACAATTCAAAGGGCGTTACCAAGAATTCATAATGACCCTCATGAGTGTGAAATGCAGTCTTGGGAATGTATTCTTATTTCATACGCATCTAGTGGTATCCAAAATGTATATCTAGTTTGGGGAAGTACTGAGCACCACTCAATTCATCCAAGAGGTCATCAATGACAGGAATGGGAAATTTGTCTTTGATGGTGAATTTGTTGAGGGCACAAAAATTATGACACATGAGCCAAGTACCTTCTTTCTTGAGTATCATGACCATATGAAAATAATAGGGGCTAGTATTGGGACATATAACACTTGCTTCGAGCAATTCATGAACAATTTTCCCAATTTCATTAATCTTGGAAAAGGGATGACGATAAGGTGGAACATTGGAAGGAAGACTTCCCACGATGAGAGGGATGGAATGATCATGGACTCCATGGGAAGGGGGAAGTTCTTTGGGAGTGGTAAAAACAACTTGGTGGAGGGAGAGGATAGATTGGAGGTCGGGATGCACAAAAGGTGTCTCAACAATATGAATGGAGTGGAGTTGGGATATAATTCCCAAATGACCTTTTCTGAGGATATTTTCCATGCAATGGGAACTGATGATCTCAAAGGAACCTGTTGTGATGCCTTGGAACTTATACTGGTGTCCCTTCTGTTGGAATTGCATGGTTAAGTCCTTAAAATCCATGAGAATGGGGCCTAGAATGTGTAACCATTTGGCACCAAGAACAATGTCACAACCACCCATGTCTATATCAAACATATGGGATTTCAGGTGATACTGACCAATTTGAGGTCGCACATTTTCACATCATCCCCCACATTTCATGGAACCACCATTGGCATTCATGATTTGAACATTATTGATGACACAGATGTAACAATTGAGTTCTTGGGAAATGCAGTGATGAATAAAATTATGGGTGCTACCACTGTCCACAAGGATGATGAATTTCCTATTTTCAATGTAACCAATTAATTTGAGAGTTTGGGGAGCAGAGAATCCAATGAGGGAATTAAGTGAAATCACTGAGTCAAATTTTGGTGGATCAGAGGGTGGGTTCATATCAGATGGTGGTGGTAGTTCCTCCACAGATGGAACAACAACATCTTCTTCAGAAATATCCTCAGTCACAACCATAAAAATATTTTCTTCCTTACACTTGTGCCTGGGAAAATATTTTCCATCATGATTATAACAAATACCCTTGAGTTGACATTCAACCATTTCATCCCTGGTTAATTTATGGATCTTAAGGGGAGTTGCAAGAGAGGCATAATTGGTGGGTTTAGGGCGAGGAGGAAAGGAGGGTTTGTGGGTCTATGAGGATACAATATTTTGTGATTCCTTGGTTCTTTGAGTAGCTTCCAATCAAGTCTGGGGGCGTGCCATGAGAACATGGGCACAAAGTTCATATTTGAGGCTATTAATAAAGCATTCCATAAAGAAAGAATCTGACATGTCCTTTTCTCTGAAATCCAAGTTCTCAAATGCAGAAATAAATTCTTCCACTATCCCAGACTGCGTTAACTTGGTCAAATGACCTAAATGGTGGGTATCAAAGTCAAAGCGGTCATAAAGTTCGACCACAAACTGTGTCCAAGCAACATACCCTTGGCATGCCTTTTTTTGACATTTCCACCATTTCCATCATTACGGATCCAGATATAGGACACCATAACAAATCTTGGAAAAATCATCAGTAATGCCATGCAAAGATAAATAATGTTCCACTTGGGTGACCCAGCCTGTGGGATCTGATCCATCAAATTTGTTCACCTCAATTCTGGGAGGGAAGAGGTATTGATAAAAGTGGGTAGTATGAGGACCTTGGTAATGGTAAGATTCATGGTCAACCTAATAATATGGGTTTTTAGAAGATGAAGGGTTCTAGGAATGGCCCATGAAGTGTTCAAAGGTGGATTTGAGTTCTTTGAGGTCTGGGATGTGGGAACATTTTTCGTTGGGGATCTGAATAGCCGAATTGATTGAGCTAATGTTGGAACTGATAGTCTTGATGTCTTCCTTGTTTTGGTGGGTGTCAAGAATCAAGGTATTGAGTTATTGGGCTCTTGTGGTATCCATTGGGAAAAATCTAGAAGAAAAAGGTATAGGGGAAACAAAAGGGGCCTAGAGGGGTGGATGGTACCACTAAGAAGAAGGGTTTCAAATGATAGGTACCATTGTGATTAGGGAGAAAAGGGGGATCCAATGGGATAGGATCCAAATAAGGGTGTCGGAGAAGGGTCGGGTCCACAAAAAATAAATTGTGTTAAAATGATAGGTATCACTAGAATCGGGGTGAAGAGAGGAACCCAGTGGGATAGGTCCTAAATAAGTGTGTTGGTGAGACCACTACAATTTTTTTTTATACTCCTACGGAGCTATACTCTGGCCTAAATAATACTACAGTGACGAAAGGCCCAAATGCTTAATAGGAATAAATGTGTAGTAATTTCGAAACCAAAATGTAGAAGACATAGTTGCACGTAAATAGATCTTGTATGTTCTGTTTTTGTTTCTGTCCCCAGGGGTAGTATATTTAGGGTTTCTATAGACAAGGTTTTTCACTGTTCTATAGCTCTCTGATATACATGTAGGGTCCAATAGTAGTACTCAGCCCAATATCTCAGGGCACCAACTAAGGAGGCTAGACCGTGCCCTTAGCCATACTACATGACTACCCAAGTATTAGAGAGTATCTTCTTGAGTGTTGTTCTCGGTGGAACTATAGCAGTCATACGACCAATCGAATTATATATGGATGGATTTAGGAGATCTAGGTTGATCTGTATACATGTGTTTTCTGATGTGATACCACTCGAAGGGGTACCAACAGGGGTTACAAGGGTGGCCAACAAATGTGTGCTTAAGTATCACTTGTATTTTCTGCGTGTATGAATCCCTGACCGTGGTTTTATGCATGTAATGACAGATCTCTGTAGATTTAATACGTTGGAATACGTCTCTACCCTGAAAACAATTAACCCACAATTTTCTATCGATGAAGGTGCTCTGATACCACTTGTATTATTACAGATATAAAATAGTATGCATAACATAAATATTTTAGCTAGAAATTGTAGAGAAACAATGATATAATCAGAATAATACCAGAATAATACCATAATAACACCAGAATAACACCAAAAAGAGCACTTTGATTACTGATAGCAATGTTCACTTGCCTCTTCGAGGGGGAAACCTACAACAGAGAAGATCTCTATTACAATAATTTCCAAGACAAGATTTCTCATACCCTCTACTCCTATTTATATTAAATCTATCTATCCAAAAGAGAAATCTAGAGGAACATCCTTCTAGAAAAGGAAGCTTCTATTAGGTCTTCTTACATTTGATTTATCCTTCCTTATTGCTAGGACGTATTAATGATGACCTTTTATTACATGGAATTATATTATTCTACCTACGTGAAGGGTTAGGGAGGTCCCTAACAAAAATTCTATTATTAGAAAAATATGTTTGGTAATATAATGGATGATGATGCTCTAAGAAATACAAGGATTTAACTTGAATGGGAATTAATTATAAAAAGGAGAGAATTAGTGTCGAGTACACTCTTATCACAAAATCCATGGAAATAGTAACCTTCATACTATGAGGTTCAACGAAATAGGTTTTTACTTTCAATATTGGAAAACTCTACATTTGATATTTAGAGTACATTGTAAAACTAAAATTGTATCAAGCGCAATTTTCATAAAGGACAAAGGAATGTATTCCAAGGGAATCCTATGACTTCGCAGACAATACCTAAAACTCTATCAACTAGAGATATTTTGAGAACAATTATTGAAGAGAATACTAACATCTCCCTTAATTAAACTATCCAAGTAAAACAAGATGGAATATGCACACTTGTACCTCTAATTCTATCAATGTACATCCAATAATAATTAAGGATTGAGGTGAATGAGATGCTTCTTTGAAATGGGTTTTATGAGACTTCACAATCTCACATCTTTAAAATTTATAATAAGGACCTCATTAAATTTATTACTTTGAGTACATTGTAATACATCTACAAATTTTTATTATGATTAAATATGGACTCCAAGGATACTCTATTGCATATTGATATTCTGTGAATGTTAGGCCCCTATACAAAGACCCATGTAAATCCCTAGATATTGAATCATTGTATTTTTATTGTTATATTAGTATTGTTGGATAGACCTTTTAATTGTGATTGTACCCACGGGGGATTCACCTTGTTGACCAATATCTTATCGCTTTCATTCATAAAGGGATTTTTTAATTTTGAAAAATAAGGTCAATATATTATAGATATTAGGGGGAAGGGGGGAGGATGCAGAATATTAGGTGGTTTCTAGTTATTGGGGGATATAAAAAGGGGTATCTTGTAAGGAATTTTTATTGGAAATATGTATTAGGAGGGGTGCTCAACATAAGGATTTTGGGAGGTATTTATCAATATCTAGTGAAATTATGGGTATTCTTTAATATCCCATGAACACGTGTGTTATGTCACAAGTTCACTATGTGAAGACCCTATGATTGTACCCTTGGTCTTATATATACACACACACACACACACACACACACACACACACACACACACACACACACGAAGAAGACGTAGTGTTAGGATCATCTCATCTTGTACATTTGTTATATTGTAAAAGTAGGTTTCCTCTCCCCCTCAAAGAGGCTTCATATTTGTTCATACCTCTTTATCAAGGCGTTGAGTTAATTCTCTCTCTCTCTTTCTCTCTCTCTCTCTCTCTCTCTCTCTCTCTCTCTCTCTCTCTCTCTGATATTTTGGTCATTTATGTATAACATTTGGTATCAAAGCATATGATCCTAGGGTTTTTCTCCTTTAAGTGAGTCATCTTGGAATTTTAGTTATAATTTTTTTTTGGAGATGTTTTAGATTGTGAAAATTTCAAGATATTGAGAAGACACAATGAAGTATTCCTGGTAAAACTTCCAAGTAGTGGTTCATTATAATTTATGAGATACATCCTTTGGACATTAGGGTTTGTGACTAGCCTTGAAATCAATTCAAATTAGTCATCTTGGAATTTTTGCTATAACTTTTTTCATCCTGGTTTCAGACTATAAAATTTCTAGGATCCTCAAGAGACATAGTGAAGTAATAGAGGTAAAACTTTTAGGTTTTGGATTGTTATAATTTTTGAGATGTAGTCCGTGTAAATTAGGGTTATTTGATTAGTCCTAAAACTAGTCTCAAATAGGTTTTCTTGATAGAAGTAACATATCGTAAGCTTGGTAAGTCCAAATTGAGGGCCACCTATTTATTTGGAAACATGATAGATCGTATTATTAGAGGTAAAAAAATTGGAAACATATATAAAATATTGGTCACATGGAATTCCATACAAGGTGTTTCTATGGAAAGGGATAAAAATCAACAATTTTTGGTAAAGTTACAATAACTTTCACTTGGCACATCAAATTCTAGTCAAACATGTGGCATTGCAGAGAAGAAATGTCGAAGTACTGCAGATAGAAATTTCAGACTCGTGAGGGCCAAAATTTCAAATATACATCAGGATAAATGTCAACCAATGAGACATATCCCAATTAGGGTTTTAAAGGTACACAACTTACAATTGGAATAACTTTTGATTGGGAGATTTGTTTTTGTTTATTCAAAAATTTTGATAAGGGGAAAAAATAGGAGTATTATTATTGTTATCCCACATGGAAAAGGGTGTTCCAAAAATTACTTCACCAACTAAACCTCCAAAAATCTCAATCGTGACTCAGGGAGAAAGAGAAGTTTTTTTCACTAGATATCCAAATTGGAGAACCAATTTAATGAATTGAGTTTCAATTCAATAATAAGTAATGATTTGATAGGAAAGAAGATGGATATAAATAGTGAACATATGGTACAATTGGAAAATAATATGGATGAAAATAGGAAACATATGGTACAAATGGAAAAGAAGAAGGATACAAACATGGAAGAATTGTAAAATTTCATGTCACCTGTCTTCTTACATATGATAGATGAGAGATTCCCTCAAGGAGATATCTGAACACAAGTGAATTGTGTAAATGTACAGGAAATAAGATTGAGCCCCAAAATCATGATTATTCATGACCTCCATATCCACATCATCAAGGGTTCCACTTGGCACGAAGGAACTACTTAATTCCCAAGATCGATATGAGGAAGTTTTATGATAAATATATTATAACATGGATATTCCAAATGGATAAATTATTTGATATACAACAAGTGAAAACATTAAAAAAGGTAAATCTTGCATTTTTTTATTTAGAAAATGATCCATTTGTCTAGTATCAATGGATTTGTTAATGTTATGAACCAATGTCTTGATAATGAATAAAAATCAATGAGTAATAGTATGCTTTGAGGGGGAAACCTCCTTTTGCAATATATTGAATGTACATTATGAGATATGATGATTCTAATACTAGTTCTCATTGGTGTGTGTGTGTGTGTGTGTGTGTGTGTGTGTGTGTGTGTGTGTGTAATACAATGGGTACACCTATAATGAAAGGGTGCAATGAAGGGTTCTAGCCTACATACACATATAACACTAGAAATGCAATAATTCAATAAGGGGCTTAATAAGGGGTTTTATACATAACATGGGCTTTGTCTAGGGTTTAACATGACCCTCCCTTTCAAACAAGTGTTGTCCTAAACACTTTACTAACCACATGTGGTTATGCAAGAAGAACTCATCTTCCCATGTCACCTCTTCCACTGGTAGGTTCTTCCATTTGATGAGGTACTCTATAATTTCCTTATTTCTCAGTTGCTTAATTCTTGTTTCAAGGATTCTCTCTGGTTTTAGTATGATTTTTCCTTCTTCATTAATCTCTAGTAAAATAGTTTGGACTGGGATCTTGTTGTAGATGACCTTCTTTAAACAAAAACAAATGGAAGACTAGATGTACACATGAATATGGAAGCAACTACAATTTGTAAGCCATACTTACAATCCTTTGCAAAACCTTAGAGGGGCCATAATATTTGGGTGATAGCTTATTTTCCTTATTTTGTTTCTTGAGGGACACCTATTTATATGTTTGTATCCTCAAAAATACCTAATCCATCACTTCAAATTCCCTTTCATTTTGATGTTGATCTACTTGTTGTTTCATCGTATTTTTTTCCATAACCAAGTTGTCCTTCAATAATATGAGAAAATCTTGTTGGTTTTCTATGTGGTACTCCATAGCTTCAACCTTAATATTCCCTTTCAAGGGTGATGTAATGGATGGAGGATTATATCCATAAAGTTCCATAAATGGGGAGATTTTTATGAAGTATGGAAGAATGTTTTGTAACATCATTCTTTGAAGGGAAACCACTTGACCCATTGTGTATGTTTATCATATGAAAAGAAACAAATATATCCTTCTATACATTTATTCACAATATCAATTTATCCATTGGATTGAGGATGGTAAGATGATCTTTGAGTCAATTGAGTACACAAACAAGAAAATAATTCAGTCCAAAAATTTCCAATGAAAATTGGATCTTTGTCACTTACAATAATCTTGGGGACTCCATGTAGCTTTTGAATTGCTTCCATGAATGATGTGGCTATTATAATTTATTTAAAAGGATGATAAAGAGAGAAAAAATGGCCATACTTTGTCAGTCTATCCAATACTATCATGATGATAGTATTTCCTTCGAATTTGGGTAAACCTGTAATAAAATCCATTGAAACTTCTTCCCAACATTGAATTGGTATAGCTAATGGTTTTAGGAGACTTGGATTCTTGATTGTCTCTCCCCTATTCTGTTGGTAGACCAAACATTCAGACATAAAAATTTGAACATAAGTTTTAATACCTTCCTAGAAAAAATTATTCTTGTTCATGTGGTACATTTTCAAGAATCTTGAATGTCCTCCTATAGGATAAGTATGCATTTTCACAAGGACATTGTGTTTGAGTTGAGAATTCTTACATAAATATAGGTGATCATGATATCATATAAAATCATTCTACCATACAAAATTATCTAATGAAATGGGGTCCTCTTGTATTTTTTGAATGATCTTGCATACCTCTTCATCTTTCTTCCATTCTATCCTTTCTTCTTCCACCAAATAAAATTGCAGCATAGAAATAACACATGGTGAAACTTTTGTTTCTTCTTATTTCCTTGAAACAGAATCTATCACAACATTATGCTTTCCTTTTTTGTAGATAATTTCAAAGTCATAACATATCATCCTTGTAACCCATTTGTGTTTCTCTTATGAAGATAATTGTTTCTCCAAAAAGTACTTCAAACTATCATGATTTGTTTTTACTTTGAAGTTCCTTCTTATCAAGTAAGGGTGTCATTTTTGAACTGCATGTATTATGGCCAACATTTCTTTTTCATAAATGGGTTTGAGTAATTTTTTCCCTTTAAGCTGGTTGTTTTCAAAGATAAGGGGCATTTCTTCTTACATTAAAACTACACCAATTCCATGGCATGAGGCATCACACTCCACAATAAATGTTTTTGTAAAGTTAGGTGTCACCAAGACATGAGTTGTACACATATCCTCCTTAAGTTTTTTAAAATATGTGGTTGCCACTTTAGTCCAAGAAAATTATTCCTTCCTTAATAATGATGTTAGAGGTGCTACTGTTGAAACATAGTTCTTAACAAACTTGCAATAATACGCTGTCAATCCTAAGTATCATCTAAGTTTTTAAAAGGTTTTAGGAATTGGAAATTTCCTCATAGATTCAATTTTGTTAGGGTCCACTTTCACACCTTCGTGAGATAAAATATGACCCAAATATTCCACTTCTTGAACCCCAAAGGATCACTTGGAAGTATTTGCATAAAAAAAATTCTCTTCCAATAGTTGTAACACTTTGCCAATGTGTTGTACATGTTCTTCCTAAGATTTGTTGTAGATTAGTATGTTATCAAAAAATACTAATACAAATTTTCTAAGGAAGGGATTGAAAACATAATTCATCAAGCTTTGAAATGTTGAAGGTGCATTAGTAAGTCCAAATGGAATAACCAAAAACTCATAATGTTCTTCATGTGTTCTAAAATATGTTTTGGGAATGTCTTCCCACATCATTTTGATTTGATGATATCCCGAATTAAGATCCAACTTAGTAAAGCATTTTTCACCATGAAATTAATCTAATAATTCATCAATGATAGGAATATGAAACTTGTCTTTGATGTTAGAGTTGTCTATGTAGTGTTCTAGCTAAATCATTTTTATTAATTCTACTTGGTTTGCAGTGTCGTCGGTTTGTCAAACAATATGTTGTGTAGTATTCAAATGTGTTTATTGGTGTATGTAATGTCCCCCACCTCTTAGAGAGGTAATGAGGAGACTCAGTGGCCTGGGCACCCCCACTAGGTCATAGTCTCACACTGAAGGGGGGGGAAAGTCAAGAAGTTAAAAGTT